>BMAO01033340.1:0-28009 GCA_019973975.1 Trichonephila clavata
TCACAGTAAATATTAATTTAAAGTTTGAGTTATTTTATGAATCAGAGTAAAGCAATTATTTTTTTTTTAAAGTATTCTTCTTTTTCTTTAATATTTCTTTGTTCAAAATGTCTTTTATTACTACTAATATTCATTAAGAATTTGCATTTTCAAAAAAAAAAAAAAAAAAAAGGAAGAAAGAATTTGGTTAAGTAATTTAATTTGTCAAAAATGTGTCATAACTTCTCTCAACAAATATTCTTACTACTAATAACAAATACAAGAGAACTTGAATGCGAAGTACAATTTCTTTTCTTAAAACTATTTTCATCTTTTATTCATTTAGAACACGTAAATGAAATTAAAATTGCTTAAAATCATCCTCATGCATATTAAAATTCTAAATTATGTTAGAATCTCCGGAATCTTACAACAAAATTAAAGACGAGAGAGAACATCCACGCGTGCTGAATAGCCTCCTCTCATCTTACAATTCGAATAAATTAAGAGTAAGTTTGAATTTTCAATAAAAATATGCATATATAGTGTAAAGTGACCAGGACACTTCTTGACATTTTCTAAAAACAGTTACGATTTTCAGAATAATTAAGAATAGACAATGATTGAAGAATGAAGCTAAGTACATATTTAGTAGGGATGATGTGCATTTATTTAATGCAAAATGGTACAGATATCGCTAACCAAAGAATTAAAAAAAAAAAAAAAAGATGCTCCTTGGATGATTTCAAACATCTACGAAAAATTGATCTTCAGGTCAGAATAATGCAGACATGAGTTCCTTAGCAAGATGTGTGTTGACTAAGGACAATAATGCACATTTTGTATCTGTTCTCCGTGCACTTCTCTAAACTATCAAGGAGTTCTTGGAGGATATTGTTCCACTCCTCTCTCAAGGTGGTTTTGAGTTCTTGAAATGTACAGGGAGGGCATTAATGCATCCTAGGCATATTAAATAGGATTTAGGTGGGAGAGTGAGCATACTATTTCATATGGATAATATTTTCACTTTGTAGTGTGTCCATTCTTTTCAAAGCTTCTGTGTGGTCACGCATTATCGTCTATAAACAGAATGTCTGGAACTTACCGTACTCTTAAGAATATGAACATGATCTAGAATAATCTCTTTACAATACCGTTGCGATGTAACGCTTCCTCGTTCAAAGATGTGAAGCGATGTTCAGCCATTGTGCATGATGCCTGCCCACACCATCACGTCTGGGTCATACCAATCACGTTCACAAACAAACTCTTGTGCATAACGTGTTCTACGCTCTTTCCACAGTAATTGGGGGGGGGGTCATAAACTCTTGTTACATTGAAACGATATTCGTTGGAGAACATCACTCCAGAACCAATTTTGGTGATCCAACAAATATGTCCCTTATACCAATGTATTCACCCTCGACAACGACGTGGTTGAAGTGCGATGCAATGAACACGCTTCGTGCATAAAAACCAGCTTGATTTAATCGCAGTGAGATGGTTCTTGCTGAAACATGCGTACTGGTAGCGGTTGCAAGGTTTGCAGCTATCTGGCCAGGAGTGAAATTTCTGTTCCTTTTTTCCCAGGGGCTATATAATGATCTTCTAAAGGTGTGGTGTTCCTACAACGACTCCTGGTATGCTTTCGCAAAGCATTTTCACCTTTAGCGACCTTCTTTAATTACGAGATGACACTATTTGATACAATCATTGCAGCAGTTACATTGGGGATACTTTGACCTACTTTCAGTCGTCCCACTGCTCGTCACAATCGTAGTCGCTCAAATGATGTCTTGCTGACATTTTGCTCTTAAATATTGCAAGAACCAAACAGAATTTCGGAGAAAAAACTTTTATAATATATATATATTCGTCAAACAACAAACTATTTTCGTTCGCTATTTTCGTCAAACAATAAAAGCATGAATTTTCGTATGAATCATGAGCTTGTATTCATAGTTTTTTTATACAGATAATGAGTCCTGGTCTACCAAGCCCTCTGAAATTGAATTTATTTGTATGGGTCAGCTGTGTGAGACGCAATTTTGCATAAATCACTTGTTCCTTATCAATTGCCAAGCTTTATATATATAAATACAGTAAATGTAGTTCCAAAATTGAATATTTTTATGCATACAGTAGAACGTCGTTTATCGAATCATTTGGGACCAGACACCGTTCGATTGGCGATTGTTCGATACCGAAAACCGAATGCGATCCATGCAGTATATGGAAACCAGACACCATACGAATATTGAAAATCATCACATGCGGGAAAGTGCTTGAAGAAAAAGAAAACATATCTGTGCAAAATGTCGCACAACCTTTATTGTGCAAAATAATCACTTGTTTTTTGCCTGTTACCATTGTACACCTTCGTTTTTTCGCTGCAAGGTCTCTGATTCTCTAGAGCAACAATAGTTAAGTAGGATAGAACTCTGACTGTTGCTCGTACAAACTCCATAACTGTCTTAACGCAGAAAACGCGTCAGAATTTGATGGACCCTTGCTACTTTCGTTGTTGTTGTTGTCCTCGTCTTCATCCGGTTTCATCGTTGACAGGGTGGATTTTTCTTGCACGGAAGTCACAATCTCGTCATTATTTAGCATTTGAAATTCAGTCTTCTGCATCGCACGGCATGCAGGTTTCTACATCAATCAAACTCAACAAAAGAGCAAATATACACCCCTTTACAAGGAAACAAACTGACCTGATATTCCATGCAGATTTTTACCAAATCACACAACTGAAATTCCCAAAATATCCCTCATCTTAGATTTTCCCGTCACTTTTTGCCTAACTCGAAACAACTGTTTAGTGTTGCACTGTTCGAAAACGTATCCGGACTTCGGAAACTTTCGGATATTTAACGCTCCGAAAAAAAAACGTTCATATAAATGACGTTCTACTGTACGTAATATTTTCTCAAATAAAAAAACACTTAGATGTTACATGTTTTGGTGGAGGGCAGTATTAAAGACACTGCAACAACAAGAATATTGGCGACGGACATTGGAATTTCTAAAGTCATTTAAGTGACGACAACGACACTTGAGTGGGCGTTACCCTCTTCAAGATACCACTTCATGCAAACGGGCGGACTTTTAGCCTAGACATATTAAACAGGAATCACAGTGGCGTGACGGAATGTACTACGCCCCCCCCCCTCCTGCAAAGTCAGATTTTGGGCTTTATTTTTGTTAAATACGCATGGGTCCTCTAGAATTCGGAAATACCCACAATCCGGATGTTGCGGGTCCCGGATTCTGGGGACCTGGTTATATTCCAAACGTTAAGTAAATTTTCCAAAAACTCAGTAAATCTTTTGTTCTTCAAAAACTTGAAAATTTAGTATAAAATTTCCTTAATTGCTCGTGAATGCTTTTGTTTCATTGATTTTTATTAAATACATGCATATATACATATCAATGCTATTAAAATATACTCTAATAAACTTAATTTTGTTAAATGTATGGGGGCCTTTTTGCAATATCATCTAACACGAAAAAAGATTTTAGTTTCCTCAGATCCATAGAAAGCGATTTTCACTGTATATATATTCAGATATTTTATGAGCAAGGTTAAAGAAAAAGTAGAGCTAATAATTAAAAGTAAAAATAACATACGGCGCTCACAGTGCTATGTGGGAATGAACGGAATATTTATTATTTTAGCAACATTTATTTATCAGTCACTCAATATCTCTGATATCAAATCACCAGTCTCCTGATTATTTGATAAAGTATTACAGAGAACTAGAAAAAGTAACCTTCAGTCATTTGTAGAGGCACTTTATTAAGATAAATATTTTGTTAATATAAATTTTTGATTCTCTCTTTCAACCTACATAAGTCGATTTAATTACAAAAAAATATGGCTTTGATTCAATAAATTAAAGAGAAATGATGCTTAGAAATGAATTTGAATCGAGAGAGAAAATTAAAATACAGTTTATCAATAACATTAAGCAATTTTCAATTATCTCATAAAAAGTCGACTCTCTATAATTCAAACTTTCGAAAAGACGAAACCTCTCAATAATTCAAAGTATATGCTCAGTCCCGAAAAAAACTCTTGATATTTCGAACTAAAACAATATGTTTTGGTAAACTTAATATTTCGAAGTAAAATCTTTGGCTGGCCTGACTACAACACGCGATAATTCGAAGTTATCTTATGAAACTCTCGACCATTCGAACACCCACTATCATATACACTTCTGTAGCAAACAGGTTGGAACTTACAAGTTTTGCATTGTATTGTTTCTGCCCGTCTTCCCTGTAACGTAGCCCCTTTGATGATCATCTATCTGGTCCAACATTTTTGTTTTTCTGGTTTCTCAGGCGAAAATACACTTGTATTGCTTTTCTTCTTCAAATGGACAGACAATAGACCAACCACAGTAGTGATCAGCCGTCCATATCTTTAGTTTTTACACGTGGTTTTGCTATTCCTGTGATCAGAAAGGATGGTCCACTATTCTGAAGAATAGGTGCGCATAGGATTGTGTATGCATGTATTGAATACATTATTTTAATACAGGGCTTTTAACTTCTGTATAATATTTATACTGTATAACATGCACTTTCTAAAAATATTTCAAAATAATTTTATACGTATGTACAATTGTTGTTTTAGTACATAGTTTCAAATTTAAATGTGTTATAAAAAAATTTCTCTTCGTGTATTTGGGGAGTTTTTTCTACCCTCTTGATAATTCGAAATTTTTCATTGGTCCCTTCGACTTCGAATTATCGAAAGTCGACTGTATATGCGTAATTTTACAGAATGGTATCAAAAATTCTCGAAAACAATTTTCTGAGTATTGTTGATGTATGTCATATAGCGTTTTTCTTTATTTATTTTTATATTGGGTTGCGTATTGGCAACTAAGCCTTTTCAGGCAACTAAGCCAAATCCCCAAATTTGGGAGCATTTTCATGTTGGCGCCATCTAGTGGCGATTCTAGCAAATTTTGCTCCATAAAACCCTAATTGATTTTATCTTATTTTCATAGCTCAAAAATTAATTGGGGTTTGGAGATTTGATAACATTAAAGATGTAATTCCAAAGGTTATCTAAAATTTTCAACGCATTCATCTAAGTTCAAATAGGATGGTCTTCGAAAGATTAACCCGACACTTCTCGTGCAGGGTGTGTTATACCCACCGTCTAACTTTTTTCAACGTTCATTCTAAACCGTTTTTGGAAAATGGATAGTTTCTAGTGTAGCTAGCTGATTTTAAGATCCTTTTTTGAGGAGCCTTATCTTGTAGGCAAATTCTAAATATATATTTTTGGATATCGCCTCTTCGGGTATGTCATACCCTGCGCGTGAATCACCGTTACTGTTCTGAATGCATGAGCACGTATAATTGTTGTTATGATGAAGAAATGTGATATTTAAATAATTTAATACATACAGTATTTAATAGATATAGTACAACATAGTTTTGGAGGAAGAAACTCTCTTCGCGGTTATGAAGAAAAATCAAATGATGAAGAGTATAACAGCAAGTAAGATTCCTCCACTGAAATCGATTCAGGATTAGAAAAGGGAGACGTTTTTATATGTAGAGACACAAAAACATACGCTTTTATATGTAGAGACACAAAAACGTACGCTTTTATATGTAGAGACACAAAAACATTTAAGAACGTAATTTTAAAGGAGATAACTAAAACACATCTTATCCGCTTTCAGATGAACTTTTGAAAAAAGAAACTATTCCTGGAACAAAATAAGGGGGAAAAAAGAAATTCCAAATTTTTTAAATTTAAAGAACAGAAAAGTTTACTCCTAATGTTTATTTTGAAAAAGATACAGATGAAAAAAAAATTAAGATCCAGTGAAAACATCGCACTCACTCACGACGCCATTAAAGGAGTGTATAAACAATGCACTGAATGCCCTTATAAAAAGAACAGAAAAACTAAATTTACCTGAAAAATGTAATAAACATGCTGTATTTCATACTTTTCTTCCTTTTTAACCTTTGTATACAAATTTTACGGTAAAAACACAATGTAAACACCCTTGGGTATGACACACTCTGCGCGAGAGCTTTAGGTCTTTTTTTTCACGAGATGATGCCGGGTTAAGAAACCCTAAAAGAAATGAGTAAATTGAGATGTCTTAGAAATAACATGTAAATTAAATTTCCATCTCTATTAATTTTAGTGATATAATTAAAATGTTATACTATACCTTTTCTTATATATACTACTCTTTTAAAAAATTGCAGTATTTTGAAAGAATAATCAGAAATAAATGAAGTTATATTTTTGTATATCAGCCATGCGTATCAGAATGGCTTGTACACGCCGAGGCAGTGATTTTTTTTGGTGTATAGAAAAGTACCATACTTCAATGTATTATTTATAAGGGGTAGAATCAAAACTTTGACTGTTTCTATTTTCGGTTTCATTTTAATGTAATATAAAATTGAGTATAAATGCAAAATTTACGAAAATAAGCAATTAAAGAGACATTTTTTTTACATATTAAGAACAACTAATGGATATTTAGAAATACATAAAAACGAAAATGTATATGTGTTATATTCACACGAATGTCTTTTTCGCGCACTGGAACAATTTGTGACGGGGCTATCCGCGTGAATTCAATACTAATCCTCTTGGGAAACTTTGAGGCCAGCATTTTTACTATTTCACAGCCTCTTCGGGAAAAACACGAGATAGTTATATGTTAATTAGTTCGACTATATAAAGTCCACACACACAGATTTCGTAAACGTGAGGAAAAGGAGTTGCCAAGCTGCATGTAAGTATCGCCGGAGAATTACTTTACGAACTTAGCGCGCATTTGATAGAGATAATTTATAAAAGTAAAGTGTTAAATTAATCATTAAAGGAAATAAATTCAGTACCGACCTGAGGTTAGCAAGTATTCGTCTCCTTATCCATTCTGATAGCTGAGATTATTTAGACGGGAATATTAGATTTGAATATTAGAATTGAGTATTAGGATTAATCGAGGTATTAGGGAATCACTCCTAGGTTTCCACTTTTTATTTAACTTGTGATTGTTTATGTGTTGTCAGTCCTGAATAAATAATTGTTACTATGGCTTTTGTTGGTGATGATATGTTTCCTCCCACACTTAGAGACGCGCCGGGCAGTGTGAGCGGGGTCTAAAATAGGACCGAGTCAAGACAAATTATTTTATTAAAAAAGTCTTCCGGGATAAGGTTTTTCTCTTAAAGACTAGCAGATATTGCTTTCTCATAAAAAATAGACATTATTTTATTAAACCTTTTTTAAGAAAATGGAAATATTTTTTGATGACTAACATAATATTTAATAATTTAATTACCTTAAACGTATGACGATGATGGTTCCTTTAATATTTTCTCTTTGTTGGTATAATATTGGAAGCAACCGATTCTGTGTCATTATCAGCCCTCACTGCTTATCAGCATTTGATGCGTCATGGGTTTTGAGTAAGGATTTCTTTGCGTTGAATTCTTTTTAAGGCCAATTTCACTCGAGGCACTTTTGTGCCAGTACACTCGTTTTGTGTCATCTCTCCTCTAGTATGAAGAGGGAAGAGAATTCCTTTCAAACGCTGGCATAAAATTGATTGAAAAGACAGTGTGTGGCAATGGAAAATGGAAAGCCTTCATCGGTACTATGTTCGAAGAAATAAAAAAACATTTCTCCATTTTCATTACGCAAGTAGCCGCGTTTAAAAGGCGTAACTTCTCCCATGTACTTTTAGTTGAGTGAAATAATGGCTAGGACAACGTGGCTGTTGAGAATTTGAGGGAGATACACAGCAGGGAATGCGAGTTAACCACGTATGAAGGAAACCAGGCAATTTATATTTAAAACTATCATCAGGGTGTCTGCTCCTTCTTTCATGTGTGACACAAGCTGAATGATGTGAAGGGGGATTTTACACAAACCTAAAAATGCCTCTGGCTACAATAGACTTATCAACCCAACCAATGGCCTGCCTTCCGTAAGCCAATTGTCTTCTCAGATGGGTAACGCTACAATCTGGACATTACCATATCCAGGTATGCCCTATTCAGGGTCATATTGAACAGATGCCTGATATTTTAAACCTGGAGCTTTATATCAGGGGGGGGGATGTAAATTGTAAGTGTGGGGGTCTAAGCAGTTGACGCTATATCAAGGAAGCTCGTTCGTTTTCTTTAGGTCCGGCTATTTTTGAACCGTATTCCCGGAATTGTATTTCTGCAAGAAATACTCATCTGAATCTTGCTCGAAATATACATGCCTTTTTCAGGTATAGTAAGTTCATGCCTTTCATTGCCTGCAAGTTTCCAGAACATGTCACCGAATGAGCATATTTGTGATTATATCTTTCACCAAATACTCGTACCACTCAACGGGCAAAGACTATGGCTGAATTTCACAACAGATAGAGGCCATATGAAATGTCATTTTAAGTATGGCATTTAAAACTTTTATGATTCACTCCCCCGACGTGTGCAAGCCGTCCTGATTCATGTGGCGGATTTACAAGATATAACTTCATTTATTTCTGGTTTCAGAATACTGCGATTTTTGAAAAAAGTAGTATATATGAGAGAAGGGGTATAGGTATATAAAATTTAATTATTACTGACAGTAATCAAGATAGAAATTTAATTTTTATGTTATTTCTAGACATGTGACCTTACACATTTCTTTCAGGGTTTCTTAATCTTTCAAAGACCATCCTATTTGAACTAAGCTGATTGGGTTCAAAGCTTCACTCAAACTCTTGAATGACATCATTAATGGTATAAAAAATTCACCCCCCCAATGCATTTTTCAGTTCTGACAATAAGATAAATTCAATTAAGGCTTATGGAGCAAAATTTCACAGCCACTTTGCTTCGATTCCTTAATCACACTTCCAAATGAGTGAGCAGTTGCATTTTCTTCAGAAAGATGAACTCTCTTAGTCATCATACCACGTCATTTCTTGATCACAGACATAACGCGATTTATTTAGAGACTTTTAGTAATAGATAAATTGTAATAATTTGACATTTCTCCAGGTAGTATAGTGAATTTATTTCACGTTCTGGAAATACGCTTTCTATACAGACTTATACACCTCAACACATTGGGGGAGAGGGATGGATAATCACTTTGCTTCCTTTTCTTGCTGATAATTTTTGTAGCCAGATCATATTGATAGATTTAATATTTATCCACCGTTATACCAGACGACGAAATAATCATCTTCCTCTTACTTAAAGAGATACATTTCTATTAACAGATAGATCACTCAGTGTACCTTTGCGAAAAGGAATCAGTGATTGTGGAGCCTAACGTGCAGACGATTTTGACATGTACATTTAGTTGCCAATAATTTCCCCCACACTCGATCGTTACTAAAATAAGTCTATTTCATGATAATTTGGTTTAGGGGTGTCAAACTCGCTGCCCGCGGTCCTGACAACATTTTGGCTCACAACAAACATCTCCATTTAGTTCACAAAATTTTTGACCCACAACAATCCTTTTTGTGGCATGGCCAGTATATCGGCACTCAGTAATATCCAATAAAATATCAATATTTCTCCTGAAGTGGGAAAGGAGTAGCAGAGAGGAGATGTCAAGTGTCATGGCGTCACCATTAAATTGTTCTTGTTCTTTTACACATGTGTAACGTTTGAAATAAATAAAGGTAGCTTGATATGTTTTAATTTAAATATTTAGTTTATTTACGTCACAGATACTAATTACTGAATATGCATTGAAGTTATTAAAAATATTGTCTAGGTTCTTAAAGTCCAAATTCTGTTGTTGTTTGCTTCTGTTCCCAACTAAGTCTTCAAACCATCTAATTTCTCTGCCCACTCTAGGTTTCGGGATCAAAGTGGTTGTCAACTTTATCCTTTTGAATCATCCGGTTTGAGGGTGGAGTAGGGGGTTCCTCGAGGTGTCAGAGATTACCGAGGTGATGTCCTAGACAAAACGGCGCAAATTTTTCTTGCACGGGATGGTCATATCCACAAAAGAAGCATATTTACAGCTGTGTGGTGGGAATCATTACAATACGTTTTTTATAATGTATTATTCGAAATAAACCTAAATTTCTATGAATGTTGATTTTTTTCCCCGCCCACCTAAAGGTAAACTTTGTTTTCATTGGCCCAAGTTAGCCTTTGAGTAGACCACCCTTGATATGGTTGGTTGCTCCTTTGTCAAATAAGATGAAGTGCTCCTCTTGCTTAGCTGTGACAGCATAGTCCTTGATTGATGGTCTGTTTCTTCGATCATTCTTGAGAGACATAATTCCAGCAAAATTTCCTTTTCAACCTTTAAGCCATAGGTTTTCAACGTGGGCAATAACGCCCCTTTGTGGGCATTTGAGGTTTTCAGGGGGACAGTAAAAGACCCAGAGAAAAATTGGGGGCGTTGGGAAGGCACGGAGGGTCTTGGGAAGATTAACCAATTATAGCCTAAAAAAACTAAAAAAGAATACTCTGATTATGTACTCTAACAAAAGTAAACTTTAATACTGTTTTTTTATGTTCATTGTATGTATTGAAATCATTTCTACAAGGGGTGATCAAATGAAAAGGTACGAAACGACATAAAAATGAAGCAGTTAAATATTTGCATATTCCGCCAAGGGAGAATGTAGTGAGACATCTCGGGATGCCATTGGAGACTCTGACTGTGATCGGATCATGCGTGGGTGCCCGCATGCGCAGGAGAGAGCAAAGGCTCTTATAAAAAGCGGCGTCTAAATGATGCGAATGACTCGAGCACAGAAAAAGCATTAACTCCGATGTGTACTGTGAGACACTCCGACGCCTACGCAGGTCCATCAAGAACAAAAGACCGGGGCTGCTCACGGAGGGAGTGGTTCTGCTCCATGATAACGCTCGTCCACACGTCTCCAGAGTCACACAAATGGAACTGGACAAGTTCCAATGGGAGATGTTGGACCATCCGTCCTACAGTTCGGACATGTCACCCTGCGATTTCCATGTGTTGGGTCCACTGAAGAAACACCTGAAAGGAAAGCGCTTCAACTCGGACGACGTACTCAAGGACACTGTGAAGGACTGGGTCTCGTCACAGCCACAGGAATTCTGGGAACAAGGAATCATGCGGCTTGTTCATCAGTGGGATCGTTGTGCTCAGGCCTATGGTGTATATTTTGAATAAAGTCTATATTTGTACCCACCGTGTCGTTTCGTACCTTTTCATTTGATATCACCCCTTGTATATCACATGTACAAGAAATTACATATTTCGGTAGTTAGGGAAGTGAATCAGAATTTAAAGATTACATTACATTGCCTACATTAAATTGAATGATATAGTGTGCTTTAATTTCTGTAGTGCACACGTTGTCTTTATCTGTGAGCAGTAGGAAAAATGTTTCGTCCCCAGCATTTTATTCCGTATGTTATCCAAGAAACATAATTAAATATGTTAACCAGGAATTAACGTGTGATTCTTTAAAGGCTGAAACTATCAATTTATATTTATATTGAAAGCAATAGTTTATTATGAATTACTTCGTTTCATCTAAACCCCTGCCTGTCTTAAAAACAGGTAAGCTAAGATTTGTATTCCATTATTTTAAGTGAAGAAGAAATTCAGTAGCGTTTCAATTCAAACAATATCCTATCTATGACTAAAATATATAATATTACACATTTAAATACATTTGTGGCAATAGCTATTTCAAATTCGCAAATAAAAAAAGGCTTTGGAAAAAAATTAAACTAAAAAATATATTTAGTTAGTAATAGGGTATTTTTTAAGACTTAACTCTTGTTTTCACCATGTGTTAAGTGCACTTTTATTTCTCTAGAGTGGGAAGGGGCGGTATCGAAATATTCTTTAGCAAAAGGCGCGCCGGTTCAAAAAAAACTGGAAACCTATGCTCGAAGCAATGACATTATGCTGGGTAATCATGTCTAATATAAGAGATGATTTCATTGGGGATTCGCTTGGCACTGTAACCTTTCAAATGAAAGAACTTAATCATACTGTGAGCCTTTATCATCTCCATACTGTTGATTACGTCAATATACGGCTTTCCGAAACCAAACAAATTAATATTAATGGTTGTGCAACACTATATACATAAAGATCAATTAATATTCAGGAAATGCTTTATGTAGACACGTGGGTAATTTCTTAGTAAAAATTTAAACTTTACTTGGTTTTCGCATACGCCGCAAATGAAAAATTTCTAAACTATTTAATCTTTATACTGTTGTGTTGTTTCTAATCCCAGATTGTCTAGTAATGCTAGACAATTTTTTCTTGAATCAAAAAAAATCTAGGAATTCTGAAAACAGAAGAGATCCAGAAGGACCTCGTCCTTTTTAAACCCCAAACAAGTCCAAATGTGGGCAGAAGAAACCAGTTTGTAATAACACCAATGTCACTCCGGAAATATCTTCTGACCTTGACGAAAAGTGAGAGCTTTTATATGACCGCTCACAAAGCACAAGCAGTTAGTCTGGAATTTCCTAGGTATAAGCTTGAATGAACCTCCTGGATTTCTTCTAAAGTACCACGGATGATTAGGAGGAGTTCTTCCAAGATGATTGAGTTCAATCTTCCTAAGAGAGGATTCAATAGTGGCTAAGAAATCGGCTTTCTCGTTATCATCAATCCCCACGTGGCATGGAACCCACCGAAATTGTACATTATGATTAGAAGAAATCCGATCAAGAAGATTAAAGATATCAAGGCTATTCTGGTCCCCTATAGATGTCCAATTCGATAGATGTTGAACTGAAGCACGGCTGTCAGTCAGAATCAGAACGTCTTGAAACTGAACCTCGGTTTCCCATGCGAACCGCAACCCCCTTCTGATAGCAATAAGCTCCAATCTAAAAACTGAACAAAAATTCGGATTTTTTTATCTTAATGTTCATGATTCCAGTAGGAGTAAGAATGTGTACTCCACTACCAGAGATAACTCCTTATAACTAGTTTAAGGTTTCCGAATTCCCAATTATTTTTAAACATTAAAGTAAATACGATATCAAAATATCTTACTGTATTAAATAGACTGGCTTTTTCTTCTTGAAACAAATTTCTGCTAAACACTGTGAATATGTTTTTAATTTTAACTCACGGTCAAGTCATGTGCCTGTGTCTGCTCCCACGCCCCACTCTCCAAATTCACCGTATATTAAAGTGAAGATATGTCACAGGTTCTTTGTATGACGTCATGGTCAATGGAGGTGTATTCTTAGGAACATTATACACACCTTCATTGCTGTACACAGATTTAATTCTCTAATCCCAGGATCGCAATACATTCAGCGCGATTTATTAGTTAATTTAATAATTCCGATATTCATCGTCCAAATGTAAAGGATAGTACTTGATATCTGAGTAACATCAAGACGTCGCACTATTGGGGAGTGATTGCTCATAAATTCAATGCTCGCTGGTCCAAGAAATTGACGCATTTACCGAATCCCGGAACGCGCCAAATTCTAAGCACCAGCGATACGTCACCAATACACACAGAAGCGCTCCGTTGAAGACAGGATGGCTCAAACCCAGACGGACAGTCACATCCTGGATTCGGTCACCTGTCAATTGGAGAGTGACGAAATTTATAGTCGACAGAACTTTTCCCGAAGAGAGAGAGAAGTGAGCATTTATTCCTGTGAGTTATATCAGATTTGGAGAAGATTCGGGAAAATATTTTGCAGGGGGAAGTTTTGGGATATTGAAAGAGAAGTGCTTATTGATTTTGTAGTTAGAGAAAACAGTTCGCGATGTTTCTAATGGCAGATAAAACAGTTCATCGTTTTTGGGATTTTTTTAGCAAATAGCAACAGTTTGAAGTGCTGATAAGCTGTAAGTTTTTCAATATTTTGGTTATTTAACTGGAAAATTATTATAAAAGTTTATTTAGACAGTGATGAACTGTTATATACAAGAATCTTGTGAACTTCGATGTTAAAATACTATAGTTGATTGCCAAATAATAATGCTTTAATTGTTAATAATGTTCATTGAATTTTTATACCTATAAATGTTTTTGAAAGTGTAATTATTTTTAATAATGTAACGAAAGAGAAAATGTCTTCCATTTAATAGGGGGAAGGGGGTTAATATTTTCTATCCGTTTTTTCTTGCAGAAGATTAACAATAAAACTTTAATTCACAAAATTTTATTTCGCTTCATCTATTTTGTCAAACATTTAAAAGTACAATACAAAAAATAGTGAGAGGAACAAGTAATCAAAACCTGTTAATTAGTAGTGTTTAGGTATGTGCAGCAATTGCCTATACATACCGAGATTAAAAAAGGTTTAAAATATTTATTATATTGAAAATAATTGTTGTTAATTGTTGTAATAATTGTAGCTATGTTCGAAGAATTCTTATATTTTAAGTGATTTATTCAAGGATTTTTTAAAAAATTTAACAGATAACGATATATTTAATAACAAGTGAAGTCATCTTCTAAAAAAAAAATAATAACTTCAATATTAATTTTATCACTTTTCCCTCCAAAACATAAAGTTAAATATGCTGAACGATATTTTTTTTTCCAGAATTTTAACTATACATGTGCATTTAACCCTTTAAATAGTTTTGATGTAACGTAGTCCAGGAAAAAGATTCATTCCTTTTTTTTTACATAAGCTATATTTTTTTTTTCAACATGATTTGGGATTACCAATGATTCCACTTTTCACAAAAAAAAAAAAAAAAAAAAAAAAAAAAGGCCATGATTGTGTGAATTTTAAGTTAATTTGTGGTCGATCAATTATTAACGGTTATTCTATTAACGTTTAGTTCAGTTTTTAAGGGCTTCAAACGTGACTCAAATCTGAAAAACAAATCCCTTTTTAAACAATAACCCAAACGTGAAATATACCTTAAAATTTCAATAACATTTGATTATTTGATTTACATCGCCTTTATAGAACGAATCTATCATGCAACCAAAGAATGTGAAATGCACTATTAATATTGCAAATACATTTGAGATTTGATTGGAGGCAAAACTATTATTAAAACATTTTCATTAATTTTTCATTTACTGTTACTCTTGTTGTAACGATGATTTATGTTGTTACTGGGTTAAGCCTAAAACTAATGATCAAGATCTCGGAAGTAAAAATGATACATTTAATGACATAAAATATCACAATTTCAAAAGGACGGCCATACAAGACTTAACAAGACAAATACAATGAAACATTTAGAGGAAAAAGTTAAAGTAAATTTTTGTTTAGATTTTGTCCACGATTGGATGGAGAGGTGGGTGATCCTAACACATTAGGATCCGGGCTCTCTCTGATGTTAAAAATAATGGATTTCGAGTTCACACCATAGCGTAGGGACATCTATATTCCATTCTGCGAAATATTGCGTTATACTGTGATATTCTTTTTCTTTAAAAAAAAAACATTATTCCAACCGCAATATTAGCCTAAGCAAAAAAAAAAAAAAAAAAAAAAAACAAGCGTTGAAATTAAATTATGAAATATTGGTCCCACACAGTGTGAATAATAAAAACGCAACTAAATAGTACAGATAGATTTTCTGTTAAAAACATAGAAAATAAAAAAAAAAACAATAAACTTTTTGATTGAATTTATTAATAATGAAAACAGATATCAGCATTTTGCTTCATTATCTAAGACATTGGAGCTCTTACAATGTATATATATAGAAAATGTATATCTTTTACAATGTATTTATTGTGTATTTCTTGACAGAATAAATATGCTGAATAATAAAGGACTATATAATTCTTATTTTGTATCAGTACTGAAATAATTCAGCAGGTACCAAAACAAAAAGGCGACTGAAGACACGATTCATAAATCAATATTCGCTAAAATTGACTGTATGTATTATTTATTTGCTTATTTTTTTAGCTTTCAATACAATTTACTAATAGTCCTGAAACTTCTGGGAATCATTCTAGAAAGATCTAGTTGAAGAGACTTAAAGGACTAGAATCAATTAGGGATAAGAAAAGGGGGGAAAAAAAAGAAAAATGCACAGGAAATGAGGGTAATATGTTATTCTTTAACTTACACATCATTGTCTTTTATTCTTCTTTTCTTTCCTTTAGGCCAAGAAAAGTTCCTTTTTAACCTTTAAATGAAATAGATATACAGAGAAACATATCAGCCTTCGCTTACCCTATGAAGTATTCTATAAATTGAGCTTTTTTCTTTTTATTTCAAATGGGGTTGCGAATTGGTATTTTACCAATGCAAAACAACTTTTAATGCAACACAATATAAATGGTATACCAATCACCGCAAATAATTTTTCCGCACATAGTTTCTCTTCGCCAGAAGAAGGCCCCAAAACTATGAGAATAGGAAACCATTCTAGGATTTTTTAATTTTTCCGAGAGCACCCAAGCCAAACAAGCCCTTAAGGGATCTTTAGCATGCCGCATAATCATGCCAGATAGACGCTGTCGATTTTTTGCTTCTTGCCGGAGTAGGACCAATTAATGTGTGTATACAAGGCCAGCGCCAAACGAAATACGCCGCCCAACCGGCTAAAATTGTGCTATGATATAAAGCAGGGGTGGGCATTACGTCGATCGCGATCGACCGGTGGACCACCAAGACAATTTGGAGTGACCGCCTGAAGATTAGCCGTTAGTAATAATTGTATACGGAAATATTTAAGATTGGCTGACAGCATGCAGACTAAGTTTTCTACTGACCATAATTACGAGAACTAGCTTTAGATTAAAGGTTTTATTTTTCAATGTATTTTGAAATGTTTGATAATAAATGCACCAATTGATATTATTATATGTGTGGCTATTATAACGCGCTGAGCGCAGTTTCAATAAAATGAGTTTTACATTTTATTTACGTAGGTAAGTACGTATTCGGTATTTATTATTAAGTTATAATAAATATTGTTGAATTTTTCCTTACCTTACCACACCTACGCCCTTAGGCAGTGGGCGCACTCGTGTATTTTTCAAAGGGGACTCGCCGTGGTGGTCCAGGGTCGAATGTCTATCATTCTTATATCCTAACCCTGCCAAACATATTTTTTTTTCATTTTGTAGATTGTCGGGAACAAAGAACGGTAAGAAAAAAATTATTGAATAAATAATTAGCATTAATTAATAAAAAAATCATTAATAAAAAATAATTAAATTTCACGTTTTATATACATGGGATAAGAATCGATCGAAAAAAATCATGGGCTAGGGACGCGGGTTCGGACCCGTGGACCTCCCCCCCCCTTTGTGTGCCACTGATACTGTGTGAACCGCAACACCTTGAAAAAATTAGAAGTAGCCCACATCCTGGAAAAGTGTGCCCACCCCTGATATAAAGTATTTGATTAAAGAACATATGAGTTACTCGTTTGTATTTAAATTAATTCATTATTTATTTAAGTATTTAAACTTTTAGTTTAATTTATGAGAAACCGGTTTAATTTTTAATAATCCATTTGATATAAATTAAAGCAAATCCAAATGAAATTGAAAGCACTTTATCAAAAAGGAATTTCAAATATAAGAATTTTTACCTCAATAAAAAAAATTAAAGAAATTTTTAAGAAAACATTAAGATTAAAAAAAGAAATGTAAAAAATAAATAAATAAATAAATAAATTCATTTCGAAAATATTTAAATTTTAGTAAATTTAAGCTGGAAAGTCTTTTTTAAAATAATCGGGATTAAATTTCATAAATTAGAAAGTAATGAATAGTAAAAAATATCGTAAATACTAAGTTCCGTAAAAAAAAATTCTAAAAGTAAAAATTTTCTGAACGGGGAGAAAAAAAAAAAGAAAGAAAGCCCCTTTTTTAGCAGCTAAAAGCCATAGAAGATAGTAATTTGTCACCCAATTATAATGATTGGTAATGCCATTAACATTACGCAATAATTTAATTGCAGTAATAACACTACTATTGCATCGCTAAATTGTCAGAAACAATAACGGCAGTAAGTTTTAAATATTAAATAGCTATTTTTGCGCTGGTGTGAATTCTACAAAAATATACTTTATAATACAGTAGAACTTCGTTTATCCGAACCTTCATTATCCGTAGCTTCAAATATCCGAACCAAAGTCCGGATACGCTTTCAAACAGTGCAATGCTCAACGTTTGTTTCCTGTGAGGCCAAAAGTGACGGGAAAACCCAAGGTAAGGGATATTTGGGGAATTTCAGTTGTGTGATTTGGTAAACTTCTGCGCGGAATATTAGGTCTGTTTGCTTCCTAGTAAGGGGGTGTATTCGTGCTCTTTTGTTGAGTTTTGTTGATTTAGAAACCTGGATGGCATGCGATGCAGAAGACTGTGGATTTCAAATGATAAATTTTGACGAGATAGTGGCTTCCGTACAAGAAGAACCCGACCTTGTCGACGATGAAATGGATGAAGACGAAGACAACACACAACCACGAAAGTAGCAAGGGTCCATCAAATGCTGACGCGTATTCTGCGTTAGAGACAGCTATGGAGTGGTACGAACAACAATCAGAGAGCTGTTCTACTCAACTACTGCTGCTCAAGAGAATCAGAGACCTTTCAGTGTAAAAACGAAGGTGTACAATGGTTCAGCGAAAAATAAGTGATTATTTTTTACAATCAAGATAAAAATGCGATATTTTACACCTATTTTGCTTTTTCTTCAAACACGTTTCGCGCATGTAATAATTTTCTACATTCGTACAGTGTCTGGTTTCATATAATGTATGGATCGCATTCGGTTTTCGGTTATCCAAACAATAGCGTATCCGAACGGTCTCCGGCCCCAATTGATTCGGATAAACGACGTTCTATTGTATTGAATAAACCGTTAAAGAAGATTAACAAGAACTTTCTTATATTTGACTGAAAAGGTTTTATTTCTGAGAAAATTGCACAACTGTGAGAAAGAATTCAGGAGTAAAAATATGTACCGTAAAATCCGATGTACAACGTGCACTTTTTAACACAAGATCAAAATTTACGCTTGCACGTTACGTTTTATACTCCAGGTATAAAAATGCGAGCTTTATTCATAAAAAAAGATAAGCATGAAAAGAATAAGACTTCTCATGTATTGAATTATTATTTATTTTACAAAAATAGCATTCTTTTTTTTACGAACTTATAAGTTTGTAGTTCTAGAAGTACACTATTTTTTTCTGATGCTTGGGATAATATCTCAAATAAATTACTGCAAAACATAAGAGCTTTGAACACATACATTTCAGGTTTCTTCGTAAAAAAAGGGGGCGGTGCGTGTTATACGGCAAATATACCTAAAAATTTTAAAAAAAAGCAGCTGGAAAGTAAAGGTGCGTGTCATACGCCGGATTTTACGGTACATTATATATGGTATTGATCACTAAAATGTTTAGAAAGAATGCAATCTGATGAATTTTCTGTATATATAAATATAAAATTTAAAACAATTAGGTTAAAAATAAAATTTGAATTTAAATATATATATATATGAAATGATGACGAATTTGGGGCGAAGAATTTTGTAGAGTGGCCGGTGTTGCTTTTGTACATGTAGATTTGCTGAGATTTGTTTGGGGTTGTGTCTTGATAGAAAGCTTCTCCACTGTAAGTTTCATCTTTTTTTATTGAACAACACCCATATATCAAGTGCAATCACATTAACATAATTTACGGAGTTTTACCCACACAAAGCAGAAGCAACACTTAGCAGCGACGCGGACACATCGTTTACAAACAGACAAAGCTCACACAGAGAGAGCAACGGACTGCTCCGATCTTTTATATTGGCGGTGAAGGTCTTACGACTCTTTTGTAACAGGAGTCGTGATTGGATGCAAATGCGCGCTTGCAATTAGATTAAGATTAAGATTATAACTGTCTTGTGCCAAAGAATTAGAAAATAATTTAACGGAGTAAAGTTAAAGAGTTAGAAGAAGTCATTACATATATATATATATATTCTAAAAAATTCTGGAAAAAATAAAAGGGGAAAATAATATAGAGTGTTTTTCTTCTCATCTTATTTTTTGAAAATTGTTTTACTTAACCAAAAAGCCTTCTAAAAATAAACTACTTTCAGAAATAATGATATAATTTTATAACATTTTAAAAATGAATAACATGAGTTGAATTTTCAACAGCAATGCTTTTAATGTAATAAAAAATGGTAAAGGGGATCTTGAAAGTAAAATTACGAGAACTTTATTCTAAGAAATAAAATAAGATGGATATTTTGTTTATGTCGATAGTAAAAGTTTCTTAAAATTATTCATTTAGCTTCTGAAGCAACATAGGAATAATATGAATAAAACAAAAATTTTCAATGAAAATAAATTTGCGTAAAAGTATATTTTGTTTCAATCATCTTTTAGTATAATGAGGGGAAAATAAAAAGGTTAGAATGCTCTTTTTCCTATTAGTTATTCAAGGATGTTCGTAAACAAAGTGAAATTTGACAGTTACAATATCTTAAATTTCGCAATTTATGGCCGTTATTTTTTTTTATTTACTAATCTTAGATAATTCTTCTTACATAAATATATTCAAAAGAATGTATGAGAAAAAGATGGCTTGAATAATCTTGTTTATTTTTAAAAAATCTGTTTCAATTTTAAAAATTGTTTCTTACCTTATATCGATTATGTGCAACTGATTTACCATTGAACGATACGTTTGTTAAGTACTGATTCCTGAATATGAAGTATTACCTTCCATATTTCTAGATTTCTTATATATAAATAAATTTAAGGGCAATTCGAAATTAGTGTTTCGTGAAATATTTCGATATAAATTTCACGTCGTGCCCTTAATGCCTAATAGCGATCCTGTGCAGGTGTCGTTGCTCTGTGATGACCTTGGCTAATCTTCCCGGTGACAGTGCCACTTGTTTGGAATTAATTCCATAACCGGGAAATTATTTTCGGAACACTTGTAACCATCGACCCACCTCCCCTGAGACTAGCCATCTTCAAGCCAGCCAAAAGCACTTCATCTCAAGGAATCATCTATACAATGATGAGACCTTATTCTCACTGCAAACAGACTAACTCAACGCTTCTCAAACTGTGGGGAGCACCTCCTAGGGGGGCGTGATAAACCTGGGAGGGGGGCGCGAGCATATTGGGAAGTCGAAAACAAAAGATCGTTTAAAAAATTATCAATTTACTCAAAGAAAACAAACAAAATACATTCTGACATTATGAAAAATAAAATACACATTTACACTGATATAATACACTTATAAATATATCAGTACTGCGTAATGTCTTTTATAACTAATTTAGCAATACTAAGTTAAGAACAAGTTTAATAACTACCAGGGCTTGTTATATATTAAATTATATACAAAAATTAACACTTATCTCGATAATTTGTACGATTTATAATTAATTCCTAAAATGCCGACTGAAAATTACTCGGTTCGTTCCCTAATGCCACCGTTTAACACGTAGTGGAGCGTATGTGGTGTATTGAGGAAGGAGGATATGGGTGGGTAGAAGAGGAATAAATAAGTAAATTCTCTAAAATAAGTAAATCTGTTGTAAGCCCTGTCAAAGTTTTATTGCATTCAAATGAATTCGGAATAATTTTAGGGATAGCAGTGCACAGAAAAGATCGTACTTCGAAAGGACGTATATATACGTCAGGGTCAATAAACTCACTGGCTGAGAGAGACGTTTATACCATATACCGGTGGTCCTTAAGAGGTTGAAGTCGTATTGTAGCTTTAGCGTCAAAGTAATTATTATAGAATTCAATACATTGTTAATGTATAGGGGGGGGGGTGCGATGAAAATAATGATTGAATATTGGGTCGCAAATATTGAAAGTTTGAGAAGCACTGGACTAACTTGTTTGTTTTAATGCAATATTCACAAAACTGGAGGCAAAATTCCCATGTGCTTGAACTGTCTCAATCCAGTAATTCGGCAAAAACTAATGCAAAACATCATCCTTTCCAAACTGAAGGTTGTGAGATTTACTACAGGTTCTTCAAATTTTATTAAATAAAAATGCTATGTTTTACTGGAGGCATTTTAAAAATGTGACATATATGTGCCCTTAATTTTGGACATAAGTTACGTATTAGAAAAGGTCCATTTCCACTTCTGTATGAACCGCACAACAACACAAACAGATTACACAGAAGCCATGGTACTTGAGCAATGCCAACGACACAGTGCGAATGCATCAACACAAAACCATAACGTGTAATATGGGTATTTGCCCATATGTCCCCCTATTTGCCAAGTTTACCCTATATATAGATGAAATATTTTGTACTTAGCTTAAGACAATTTTAGATTAAGATGATAATTCTTTCTGGCTGTTGTCGTGGCACAAGCGAAGAAGAAACATCATGCAATTTAGAAATCCACATTTATTGGCGTTCACAAACATAAAATTAGCAAATACCCAAAAATCCCAATAGGCGTGGATTAAGTGCAGCTTAGTATTGCGTTTGCGAAAGTGAGGCGTTATTTATTTATTTATTATTTTGCTCTCGAGATTTCAGCCCTTCCGGAAGCTGCAAAGATCATATGAATTCCAATAAAGCATTTTCAGATTGTTCTAAATGCATGGGTGCAGTAAGATTGCATCATCCTGTTTTTATAAATTCTAATGTGTCAATTTTTTAGGAGTAAGGTTGTGCTTTTTTCCACTTGGGCAGGTTAGTTAAAATATAAACATGAATAAAATATATCACATGAAGTATTGGTGGACTCACTGCCATTATGAAATACAATCCCAAGAGAGAAAATTTAAGTAATGCATATATATATTTAAATGTGGTGATGGCCTCTATTTCCAAGCCACTTCACCAGCTGTCCTGCGCAAACCTAGGAGCGCTCTCGGTGTTTGATGAGCCTGACAGTCGTTAGACGCACGAGGGGGCGACGCCATGACACATGAAATGACGAGCGACGAATCTAATAAAGAACTACTAAGAACTGTTTGAAGACGTTTTGGACATTAAAGACGTGAAACTCTTTCCCTGAAATGACAATCTGTAAATATTTATGAACTATTAAACTTAAAAATAATTAATTAAAGGATTATTCTGTTGTTGAAAAGCAATCACTGACCCCCCCCATATATATATAATAATTTCCTCTAGTATTCTTTTAAAATGCTTTAATTCTTTGGTTCAGGACTAACGCGTTAATTTTAATCGTAATCGATTAGTAACAATGAATCAGAAACTCGCTCCAGCCCATTTCTAACCGATCCAGATCCCGTTAGAAAGGACCCACGCGACCTTCACAGCAGGTGTATAAAAGGAAATTTCTTAGTGCTCCCTCTCTCTTTATATCCGTAGCTTCGTCTCAGATATGTGTAAATAGCTGCAGCTCTTTTATTTTTTGTGTTTTGTGTGGTGTCGTGTCCTTTGTGTTAGTATGCTTATAGTGATGTTGTAACGCCATGGATATTTCATGACAAAATAAAGAAGATTAAAATGAATTCAGAAGAAGTTTTCCGTTTATTTACGAACCTAACAACCAACATAAATAACGACCAGCCAATACTACATGTGTGACAGATATATCTGCGTCCTTTCTTTAACATATTCCTCTTGGGAAATCTTTGGTCTATCAATTCAAGTTTATTCACAGCGAACCCTCTGAAGAAGAAAACCTGATTATTCAGATTAGATCGGATATGTATAGTCTCGGTTTTCAAGCTAGGAATATAGAATGTGAGGAGAAGGACAGATTGCTATTGATCAGGTACTATACTATTTTACAGCGCATTGCTCAGAGATTTGAGATTGATTTCATCTTGATATAAGAGGGTCGATGTTTAAAGTCTTCTCATAATTCGCGCATCTCGTTATTTACCCACATATTGCTTAGATTGAGAACCTATCTTCTTGTTTAAATTATTTGAATTGATATATATATATATATATATATATATATATATACAGGTAAGACGTGGCAGGGATTTCTTAATAAGATCACTATTTTTGATGGCATTGACGAGGCAGTCTCTTGAAATATTAAATGCAATTTATTGAATAATTAACATATAGCGTTCCAACATGATAAGAAACAGACAAGAAACACAAAACACAAAGCCAAGCTGCAGGCGATAACATGACAAGACAAAGACAGAAGAGCGGTGGTCTCCAGAAAGCTTAGTATTTATAGAAAGTCGGAAGTCACATGATCTATCTATATGGGTGGGTGGATAGATGCAGTTAATTAAAAAGGTTGCCGTTAGGCCGCTAGCTAGTTTATTATTAAAACGTGGGTCCTGAAGGGATGGATCACAGATAATTAAAAGTTATTAAAATTTAAATTACTGGGAATTATTACATGTATACTAATTTATTGAGCAATAATGCCATACGCAATAATAAATCTTTATTTAGGCGTTTGACACGTGCTGAACTACTTTAATTTGGATATTTGTTAATTACGAAAATTATACAGGCGCCTATTGTCAATGGGATCCCTTGAGTGGTTAATAATGCATACATCATTATTTAGTATTCTAATAATAGCTTTAAATATCCAGAAATTTTAATTCCGTACCATGGATCCGTAAATGTTAAACAGCAATTCATTTTGAATGCAGACATTACACGGCATTCATAGACTCAACAGATATATTTAATATTATTATAATTTATAACATACTTTTACAGCAGAATAAAATAAAATTAGTTATTTGTCACTTAATTTGAAGATATTTATTTTGTTCTTTCACAATTTAGCTTGGAGTTTTAATGGATTCCCACAAACTGCGTAATGAATCCATGAATTATATTGATCTTTATTCGAATAAACAAGTGACTGATAAGATGTGATAAATGGTGAAAAATAAAAGCTCTCTTATTTGGTCTTACTGAAGATTTAAAAGATAGTAGATGCCATCGTGAAAAGACTAATTTGAACTAAATCATAGAAGAATATCGTATCACAGATAAGGAAAAAGGAATGTATAAAAAATGTATGATCGAAGAAACTGAGCAAATAAGAGTTTCTATGGAGGAAATTGGACCAAAAAAAATCAAATAGAAAGACGGATTAGAGTAATGATTTTTCTTGAAAAATAAAGCATTTTATAAGGTTGGATTTTGACTAGTTTTTGAAACCAAAAGCGCAATGTTCAACGATTTAAACTTAGTTTGAATTATCTTGTAAATTCACTATAGAAATATTCCATTCCTACACACGATCACATTAATAAATAAATGTTAAGTTTATAAAATAGAATATTTAATATATCATGTATCAGAAATTAATGTAGAAAACAAAAAATTTTACTTATAGGATTAAATTTCTATTATTATATAGAATAATAAAATGAACATTTATCGCGCGCGCGCGAATTAAAAAGATATCTCTATTTTCATTAGAAATATTATCGAACACATTTCATCTCAATTCTTTTGATTAATATGTTTTAGATTGTAGGAATTAATAAAAAAATTATCACCAAAAAAAGAAAAAAGTTTTAAAAAATCTGGAAAAAAAAACACAACAAACACGCACAGATCAACTGTTTAAGATTAACAATTAAGCACTTCTATTTGGAGATTGTAGTTCCTATACAACTATGCACATTTATGCAATAGTACTGCCCTCTATCGCTGAAAAGCGTAACTAAAATATATCTCTTGAAAATGTTTTAGTGTACGCACGTAAGTCAATTGCGCATTATCAATAATCAAATTTTTTTTTCTTTCAAAATGTCGTAAATTTGTTTGAAGTATTCTGTAAAATAGTTATAGAAATTAATTCACATTTTTTTTTAACTTCAAAACTTGTTTACTAACTTAATTATAAATAGTCGAGTACATTGCAGAATGTAATATGCATATATTTTTTGAAATCTTAAAGAACGTATAAAGTTTAAAAATCATTTGTAACAAGCATTGGAAATGCATAATCAAGTTCTAGAGCTTCTCTGCTCTGAACAATGAAGCATAAATTGAATATTTCTCCTATTACTTGGAATAATTGTACTAAATAGTACTTGATGATGAATCAGCGCGAAATGTACTGATATTAAACAACATCAATTCAACTATTTTGATGTGCCCTGAGATCTTGAAACCGAAAAACCCCTCTTTGATGCATCATGATTATAGCTTTGAGGTGAAAGACGGAAGAGTTATCTTCATCGCGTAATTCATATGCACTTAACCTGTCAACAGCAACGTCCTGAATTTTTCAGATATATCTTGCTTGCAAGCTGATAAACTCCCCCCCCTAGATAAATTAACTTAAATTATACTACAATGTTCCTAATTGATTGAACAAATAGGAAAAACAGGATTTTTCTAAAACCTTAGCTTTTTTTATCATTAAATATTTTTAAGTAAACTAAACATCTGTTTTTTTTTGTACGAGGTAAGTCTTTCTTTAGTAGAAATGACTTTTTCCAACACGTCTTGGCATTGACTCCACTAGAGTAGCACTCATGTTCTTGATTTCATCATCTTGGAAACACACTAGTATAGCCCCTTTTATCATTCGCTTTGTTGTCATGCGATTCATCTTAATAAAACGATTCTTGAGAATATGTCATCCGTTTTTAATAGGATTTAATTCTGGGAAATTTCCAGGCCAATCAAGTAGTTTTATTTTATTTTCCCGCATAAAATTATGTACCAATTTCAGATTGTGACAAGGGGCCAAATGGTGTAGAAATGTTTCCATCAAAATGGTTTAATGAATGGAACAACCCTACATCATATTATTTTTATATATTTGACAGAATTTATTTTGCCTTCAACATGACCTAAGCTTCCAGTGCCATTTGTTGTGAAGTAAAACCAGACATTTGTTTAGAAGGGGGTTTTTACAGTTCGTTGGGTATGATCCGGTAGCAGCGTTTCATTTTCACTTCGTCTAACTACTCTTGATTTGCATCCCTGAGCAAATTTATGTATTTCATCACTGAAAATCACCTTCTTCTAGTCGTTAACACTCCAGGATCGGCATTTCTGGACCATGCTAAACGAAAGGAAAAAAAATGAATGAAGGAAACAAAACATTGACAGCAACTTAATGAAATTTAATACAAAATTTTCTCAAGTTTTGGAAGACAAAGCGTTTATTGGAGTTTTAGGAAAATAATCTGGTATTTTTTCTTTGCATTGTCTATTTTAGCAGCAAATTCTTCGATGTCCTCCATTTTGTTATTCATTTTATTATTTAAATGCGCATTTCAATAACTGTGCATAGTTTTTATAATATCCTCCATTTCGGATGACTTCGGAAGAGGAGTTTCAATTTTCCTTTCATTTTCATTGCCGGAACCTGCATCACTGATATTTTTTGAGCTCTGAACAAACCTCAAAATTTTTTTGTCTACCATAATTGGGGCTGAAATATACATGGAATCATCTATTGCAAAGAATTCTTCCGATGATACATTAAAACACAGAAATAAAACTGAAACTTTCTCTAAAATTTCATTAAGTTTCGGCTCAGTTTCAATATCCTCCTTCTCCAGAAGGTTAATATTTTCGTGTTAAGAGAAAAAACAAATGCATAAGAATACATAATAGTTTGTAGGGATCATTGCTTTATTTCGTCTTAAGCGTTTTCGCGTTAAACGAATTTTACTGTATATGCATTCAGAGAACCGAATGAGTTAAGGTATATTTTACGAATTATTCGGAAACTGGGATTTTGAAACCGACTTTAAAGGATTTACGTTCCCCTTTTCCCTCCTTTTTCCACTTTTAAAGGGAAAATCCCATTCAAAACTCCCAAAAAACCAAAAAAATTTAAATGGCTAATGGAAATATGTTTGAGAAAAAACAAATTTTTTTTTTCTGAACTATGTTTTTATCGAGATTAGGTGATCCTCATATAAGCCATCCTTCCTACTTTAACTTTTAACTTTTAAAAAGTTCCAGTTATTCTAATATTTTTTCACAGAATTATACGATATCATCTCGATTTCGATATTTTACGCTTATGCTCATGTTCCGTTTATTTTAAGTTTAATTACTTTAGATAAGAATGTGTGAAACATAAGTCCAAAGTAAAAAAAATAAATTTTAATACTTTACATACAAAAAAAGAAGTTATTAAGGAACGTTTTAGATTTTGTTGAAG
>BMAO01033341.1:0-20657 GCA_019973975.1 Trichonephila clavata
TTTTCGATCATTGGATATATTTAAATTAAGCGTTTCATTTAGAAATTCAATTAGAGGTAGATTTTTATCATCTGCGAAGTTAATATTAAAGTCTCCACTTAAAATCCTCGGTACATTATCATATTTTCCTCCAAATTTTTTTCGAGTATTTCAGAACCTTCTTTTGTATAAATCATCAAATTTTCGAATAAAAATTGTTGTATCTGTTCATAGATTTTCCAGGCGAAATATAAACGGCAACCATAAACATGTATTGCCCATTCTCGGAATCGCAACGTGCAATGCACAGTATATACACATTGAACTTTTCACTAAAATCCATTCAATTCACTTATAAGATATACACAGCACTATACGTCAGCTGTATAGCTACAGATATACTGCTATAAGCATTTCGATGACGCAAACGCACGAGATTTCACCCATCCAAAAAGTGTCTAAAGCGAACAGCACTCTGCCCATGCGCCAGTCAGAGCATGTCGGTGACACGAACTCATAAGATTTTCCCCTACCAAAAAGTGCCCAACGCCGCTAAAGAAGTTTTCACTTCGAAAATAATTTATGTTATAATTGCTAAGCTCAGACATAAAGTCTGCTTTTTTAAGTTCTCTTGTGGGATCTGTGGAATAAAACATTATTCATTGCTTCATTTACAAAAAAGCTGAGAATTGATTCAGAGGTCTCTCTCACCGTATTAAATAACTTCTCTCAAACTCTTCGATTCAAAATGTGTATTTTTATGTCTAATGCTGATGCAATTTTCAGAGGAATATAGCTCTTTTTAATGAAAAATATCTTAACTTAACACCTTTTCCGGCGTGGAAATATTTTAAACCTAGCTCTTTCAGATTTCCTTCAGTTCGCTGATCCTACATTTTGCAAACCAGGCCTTATAAACGCATCGATAGGATGCCCATGGGTATTCCAGATTCTAAAAGTGACTTCATTTAAGATTAATTCATTGATTAATAAATGATATTTTAAAAAACTTAAAAAAACACGCTTTTATTGCAGATCGAACTAAAATATGAAAAATAAATTAGTTTAAAAAACTTACAACACACTTTTTGGTTAATCGAACTAAAATGTAAAAAATATTTCTTTATATTAGAATAAAATTATTAACGAGAAAATTAATGTCATTATGGTAAAAGCGTAGGGGGGGGGGTTTGTACTACATTTTTACACTAACTCAGCATTTCGGAATAGAAATAGTAAGAAATTATAGCAATTGATATCGATCACTCCACTCTTTTACCACAATGATATTAATTTTAGCGTTATATATAATCATTTTATTCTTTTATTAAGAATTATTTTTACATTCTAGTTCGATTAATTATAAAAGCATGTTTTTTGGTTTTTTTTTTAAATATAATTTATTTCTATGTAGATATTAAGCCTTTTAATTCAATTAATCATAAAAGTATGTTTTTCCGTTTTTTTATAAATATAATTTATTTCTTTGTAGATATTAAACCTTTTAAAACATAATATAATACTTTTGTTTATTCTTATATTTTGAATTGGAGTGTTGAAGTACTTTACCGTAGGTTAGAGATACTAGAAAATACTTCGAAATACTCTTTCGGAATTTTGAGAGTTTTATACATCTTCTTAAATCATTTTACTTACCCGAGGAATTATTTTTGAATTATTACAAATTATTTCGTTAAGAGTTAGTTTTGTAACATTTCGAATGTTTGTTTTTAGTGTTCGAAATATTCGAAAAATATAGCTCTTTATTCTATAAATCAAATGAATTGTTTGGAGAATTTCTTGTGAACTTTCCCTTTTTCCTATCTTTTTTATACTCTTCATTTCTTTTCGGTGTTCTATTTCAACGTTTACCTTTTTATATTTCCTTTATAAAAAATTAAGATTTTTTTTGTGCGCTTTTCTTTAAATTTTTTTTTTTATTTGTTCCAAAATTTTCCGTATTGAATGTCTTTTGATTTCTGCCACTTTGTTATACATTTTTGCATTCTGAATTCTCTTTTCAGGCTTTCTACATTGTTTCAAAAGAATGAATGGATCTATTAAAATTGAAACATTGTTGCAACAAATTGTTACTTTATTTTTGATGTTTTTATTGAACCTCTATAAAAATGACCCTCTCCCTTACCGATTATCGTACACCAAACCAAAATACAAAATATAAAAAAACTTTTGGTGTATTATTTTTATATTTCTTAAAAACTGTTTTGTAGTTATAATATTTAAGAATAAAATATTTTTTAAGTACTCGCATTCATATTGTTTACTATGATATAAGCTGATTAATAATAGAATTTTTATGTGAAACACAGTTCTACATTATTTACTTGTTTATAACATGATTTTTCTTGCATCTTATTGCTTACTTTATTGATTGTTTATTATCGTGGTATTTAGAAACATGGAGTGAGTGAGTGAGTGAATATTAACGTCGCACTGTTTAGCAACACGAGGACTTTTGGCGACGGACCTCGTAATTTTGAAAAATGATCAAGTGACGAGTACGACACCAGAGCTGGCATCTCCCTCTCCTAACTACCACACCACACCAACGGGAGGTCGTTTGAGCTCTCGACAGATTTAACGTGCATCGGTCCCCTACACGGCGGGTCTTTAGTGGTACTGGGATCGAATTCATGACACGCTAGCCATGATCCGATGTCTAGACCACTTGGCTACCGCAAACCACTTAGAAACATGGAGGTTGCCGCTGCAGCCTAGTGAATAAAGTCAAGGACTCATGGTTGGGGTGTCATTCGTTCGAGCCTAGTGCCACTGAAGACCTGCCGTGTTGAAAGGGCCGATGCAAGTTAAATCTATCGATGCTCATTGTCCTCCCGTTGGCATGGTGTGGTACTTAGAGATACTAAGTACCACACCATGTACTTAGTACTTAGAGATACATGTACAATAAGTACTTAGAGATACATGGTACAGTACTAAGAGACTGGTCTGCCGGCTAAGGTGTACCCTCGTAATTTATCCATGGTTCACAGTAACAAGGTCTTTCACCAATATCCCTCATGTTGTTTTATAGACGTTAATAAGCGCTTATTCACTCTAAACACGGGAATATTGCCAAATGACGACTTAATTCCAAGCTTTGACGAGCAGATAATAGGGTTTGTAATTCCGTGTCATATTTTCAATCTTGGGATTTCGGGATTACATTATCCAAATCCTGGGATCCCGGTTTTTGTATGTATAAATTTATCCAGTCATTGAATCAGAATGCGAATCTGTTTCAAGTGTTATCTCATTTGAAATTGAAGATCCAGTTGCATGAGCTGTCAGTAATGCAATGGGATTTGAAGTGTCTCAAGTCTTCCAAGCAGGTCCGCTGTTAATTAACAGCATTAAATTGAAGAAGGAACTGTGAAAAATCTATATTCTTGAGATCTTGCTTATATTATTGTGTAAGCATTGCATGAGCCATTTAAATCTGTGCGGCGTTCTCTCATACGAGAAATGAGAGCTGTGCATATATTTTTTTACCTATAGCACTTATAATTGCACAAATAAATTCTACGTACATATTTCATAAACAAAATATAAATTTAAAAAAAAATGAATTCTTAGAAAATTTTTATGAGAAAAAATTTTTTAAATATAATTTAGACAAAAATTAAATCCCAGCATTAGTTATTTTAATCGCACGATTTCAGGATTGGAAAAAAACACCGGGATCCCAGGGCTAAAAACCCTACTAGATATATTCCAAAAATTCTAATTGCCTCTGTTTAAGTTAGCTGACACCGGCTGAGGGTGGGAGAAATGTCCGTTTTTCGATCCCACTCGCGATGGGGAGAAAGTTATAGAAAAAAAATAAGAGAAAACATATCAAATTTCACGGTTTAACATAGACACCCACTTGGAACCCTTCAAAGTTCAACACGTAAGAAAACTGACATTAAACGCAAACAGTACAAAAAAAGTAAATAAGATACATAATGTAATACCAGATTCAGTTATTTTAATCCCGGGATTTGAAAAAACCACCGGGATCCCGGGGCTGCAAACCCTAGCAGACAACTCACACTGCAAATTTCTAAATCTCAACTAACGTGAAGACTTTGAATCTCGACAGATTTAATGTACAGCAGCCCCTCTACACGGTGGGTCTTTAGATGCACCAAGACTCGAACTCCCTATTAATATATTAATAAAAAAAGCAGCAACCCCGAGTTCGTGACCATGAGCATTCGACTAACGTGACCCCTTGCATCTCATTGTAGTCGTGTTCGTTCTATAAAGAGTGTGTTGTGTAAGATTTTGACGTTTTGAACTCTATTTGTTGCAAATAAGTTCAGGAAGTATTAACCCCTTGACATATACTGAAGTCTGGGAAGACGTCATTCATTACATACGCCATTGTTGATTTAAACATCTCCAAGACATCAAGAACTCTATCTCTCTGTAGAACTGATTCTACGAGAATTTCGCGTAGATTTTGTATTTTCCCTCGAGTGCTCAAGATTTCCTCTTTTTTTTTTAACGACACGGGAGTCAGCACGCAGTTACGATACTTTACGATTTAAATACGACCAACTAAAATAGTTGACACTAAGTAAACACATCCTGAAAAAAAATTGAACATTTCTGGTAAAAAACATTAAATCATCATATATAGCGTATAAAATAAATATAAATACTTGTGTTGTAGAATATTTTTTGCTTAGGCATTGGTTTTGAAACGCATGAACCGGATGTTAAATCAAGTAACTTCGAAAAGCACTTGGCGCAGTTTAGCCAAAATTGGCTCTGGCGCCATTAAACACTACAGTCAATCAATCGAAAAGCACTTTTGTTGACTTCTCTTTAATTTCTTGGTGGGATGGGACAGTTTGGAGAGGCGAGAATGCCAGCTCAGGTAGCGTCTTCGTCACTTGACCAAGCCTCAAAATTAGGAGGTCCATCACCAATACCGTTCGTGTTGCTTTAGAGAGTGACTAATTTAAAATCAAATAAAATTTGTCTCGTTTCCCAGATACTAGGTAAGTTACTTCATTGCTGCATTCGAATTTATGTCGTATATTAGATATTAATGAAAAATTCCCTATTATATAGGCATCACCCTAATAATGCTTTCCGAGGAATTGATTCATTTTGGTTAAAGTCGCTCTCTGAAGCTGTACAGGGGCTAATGGCATCGAAACTCATAATTTTGAACCTCCGTCAGGTGACGAGGACTTATTTTTCTTTCTGTCTTTAAAAGAATGTTTTAGATTCCCGTGATTCGCTTTCAGTTTTTCAATATTTAAAAATACGTCTTAAAGAATACTTAGAGTAAAAATACTTTTTACTGAAATTCAGTGAATAAAATAGTCTAAATATGAACAGGTAATTAATAAATTCTGCAGGATTTATATTACATTTTCGGGTTCGTAGCATTTGATAGATGTCCATGGGCACTTTAATATTTATCTTTAGTATTTACTTTTAAGCGACCATTATGTGTAAGTAAAATTTTCAGTTCTTAATTATTAATTATTTGTTATAAATTACAGAAATGCGTGTTTTACTTTCTTTTTTTTTAATAATAACTGTTTCTATTCAATGCGTTTCAATTTTACTTTTATTTAATGCAAATAAGTATACGTAGTAGAATTCAAAAGTTCCCGGGCTGAGTTTATAACTTAAAAAAAATTACCAGTTAAGTTGCTGAAACACGTCCTCTTTCGAAATAAGACTCTTGAGCAACAGTATATTTTGGCCATAGCTTGTAAAGTTCATCGAAACATTTCTGGAGAACATTTTTAGCCATGCCCTTTAATTCAGCCTGCTAAACACTTTTAATTTCATCTGCAGATTGAAATTGACGACTCTGCAAGTGATGTGCCCAGCTCAAGAAATATTCTGAATCTTCAAGGAGAAAAGTTAGGGGGAGTAAGAAAAATGTGGCAGAACAGTTTTTATTTTCACCCCGTCGTTGTTTGAAGCATGTTCTTTCGTTCTGCCGCAGAAAACTTTTCAATGTTTTCAACGGTGCGAGAAGCCTATGGACGTCCAGAGCGTTAATCATCTTTCACACTATCCCTGCCTTCTCTGAAACATCAAAGCCACTCAAAATCTTGCATTAACGATAATGTATCTATCAGTGGAGTAACGGAGAATACTAGGTTTTCTCCGCAAATTCAGCCCACCGCAAATTCAGGTTTTGGGCTCTAAGCCCAAATACATACTTAGTGTCAGTAAAGCTTTGGTCCCCCTAGAGTCCCTGGCCTTCTCCCACAATGCGGGGGTTGCACGTTACGCCACTGCTATCAATTACCTTAAGCATGCTTCAACATTTCGTAAGTCTTCGTAGCACTTTTTCCCAAGCCAACACAAAATTTGATTTTATTCTCTTCTCAAAAAACGCAATTTCTTTCAATCGCTGGCTACCGAATGCATCCATATACAAAATACGACGCCATGGCAAGCTACTGACCACGTGATTTGGGTGACTGAATGAATATTAACATCGCACTGTTCAGCTACACGAGGGATTTTGGTGACGGACCTCGTCATTTTGAACCATGGTTAAATGACGCGGACGACACTTGAGCTGGCACCTCCCTCTTCTAACTACCACACCACACCAACGGGAGGACGTTTGAGGTATCGTCAGATTTAACTTGCATCGCTCCCCTACACGGCGGGTCTTCAGTGGTACTGGGATCGAACTCATGACACGCTAGCCATAATTCTATGCCTAGACCACTTGGCTACCACGGCCATCCAGTGAGGGAGGGAGAGAGTATTAACGGCGCATGTTCAGCTACTCAAGAGCTTTTAACGACGGACCTCATCATTTTGAACCATGGTCAAGTGACGAGAATGACACCTGAGTTGGCACCCCCTGTCCTAACTACCACACCGCACCACACCAACGAGAGGACGTTTAAGCTGTAGACAGATTTAACGTGCATCGCTCCCCTACAGGGCGAGTCTTCCGCGATACAGGTCTGAGCTCTTGACACATCAACCACGAGTCCCTTACCTTCACCACTAGGCTACCACGGCCATCACGTGATTTGGGACAATCTCTTTTAGAAAAGGGGAAGAATGCAGTGACACAGAAATGTTATCGCAGTCACTGTACTGCAAAATTTTTCATGTTACCTGCTCATTCCGGGAACGTTTGAATTCTACCTCGTGTTATACATACATACCAGTAAATAATGATAAGAGGAAAATCAGTCTAGAGATACATTCTTACCTTTCAGTTTACTGTTTAAATGGGTATTTTGAATAAAAAGGAATACTTATAAAATGATTGGCCATAAAATCTCCTCTCATTAACCATGTTTGGCGAATTTATATTAGAACTGCACTGTTTAATAAGAAAAATTAACTTATTTTCTAACTGATCCTGTGGAGTAATAGATAAAATTATATTAGTGGACTAAGTAAAATAATTTTCTGTATTTGTAGATTGACCAATTGACTCTCTTATTCACTACCCTCCTCAAAATATCCCAAGGACTACTCGCGATGGACCACATAATTTTGAATCATGGAGAAGTAACTGAGATGAGACACTTGAGTTGTCAACCCGCTCTCTAAAATTTTCCACCCTGCCATTGTAAGAGGTCCGAGCCCTTACAGGTTTAACATGCAACAGTCTCTTTCTATGGCGGATTAACTGTATAAGAGGATCAGTAGTGACAGGATTCGGTTGCAACAACTCCAGCCAAGAGTTCTTGCCAATGAACACTTGGGTACCTTGTACCATTCCCGTAATTATAAGCATCAGAAACTCTAATTGGAATAACTACTCTTTACATCTATGTTTCCATTGACGTAAAATGACAACTTTATATCACATCCCTTCGCTCAATTCTCATTTTTACTCATTCCTGGAAGTTGATTTCTATTTTCATTAATTCAGTTTTAGCATTATTTCGTTTCTTAGTACTTGCGTATTAAACCGTTGACCAGTTTCGCCAAATCAAAAAATACCGCCAAATGCTATCAGTGTTCCCACACATGCGTGAAATCGAAGTCTCGCACATTCTGAGTGAGTGAGAGTTATATTAACGTCACACTATAAAGCTGCACGAGGGCTATTGGCAACGGACCTCGAAATTTTGACCCATGGTCAAGTGGCGAGAAGGACACATGAGCTGGCACTTCTCTTTTCTTACTTCCTCACCACACCAACTGTAGGACTTTGAGCCTCGACAGATGGAAAGTGCAATAGCTCCTCTATACACGGCGTGTCTTCAGCCGCTCTAGGTTCAAACTTATGACTCAGTAGTTACGAGTCCGTGACATTGACCACTGGGCTACCGCGGCCACTTTGCACATTCTGAATTGTCAAAGATTCTAAAAGAATAAATTGATTTTTTTTTTATATAAAAAGAAAAAACGTATGCACTTAAGGTATCCGAACACGTTGAAAATAACCAAATTCGATGAAAACATATATATATTTTTTTATTTTATTGAGAGAGCTATGATTTGGTTTTACAAAATATCTTTGTTTTGCTTCTACGTTATCTAGAAGGCCCCTTTACAATCAATTTTATTAAATTAGAAAAACCGTAAGTGGGTCTTTGATCTACCAGAAGTGGGCATTTAAATTGCTCTAAATCTATCATGGTGAGTCTGATAGTTCAAAATGTTACAAATGTATTTCTATAAAACTTTTTGAACCTGATATTTATGTTATTTTCTAGAGAATTAACGCAAATATTTCTTATTGTATGAATACTTTTTGAGTTATGGCTTGTTATTTAAAAATAATGGTCTCATAAGGAATGCCACATTTCTTATAATGTTTAATCAATCAGCTCTAAAATTTTTAAATTTTATTAAAACATTAAAATTTCAGTATATTTTCTAGAATAAATGCATCAAATTTGTTTTAGTAATAGTTTTAGTGATATAAGTTTATTTTTTTTCTCTAATTGCTTTGAAGTGCTTCAAAAATATTGCTAAAATGTCACTTATAATTGTGATTTTTGTAAAATTTAGGTATTTTGTTTTAAATTTTGTTAGTTAAATGTTATTATTTATTGGTATTGATTCCTAAAAAGCATTTATAATGTTTATATATGCTGTTTTATTAAAAAGTACTCTGATCGTGTTCGGATACATTAGAATAAAGGAAAGACCCAGTAGCAATTATATTATTCAGGCAACTAAAATGCTGTAATTACAATGAAAATTGCGTCAAATAAGTTTCTTTATGTACAATAATTATAATTTCTCATAAATTTGCATAAATATGAAACTAAATGCTGTCATGCAGTTCCACGATTCTTCTTATTTTGCCCCTTTTCTCAACCCCATAGTTTTTCGGGTGTTATGTAGCATTTTTGGAAATATACTCCAATGCGTTCTCTTGTATAGAAAAAAAATTCCAAATATTAATAATTTTCACGAGCAAATCAGTGAAGCATATTACAAATTATGAGCAATATTATGTTTGAATTGCGATTAAATTACTATTATATATCATTTGGATATGCGCAGAAATGGTTTTCTACTATTGGCTGTACATCACACCATTTGGTAATTTTTTCTATTTGACAAAAATGGTCGACCTTATAATTGATAAGTAGTCAATAATTATTGCTTATAGTGATATCCAAAGTAGGCTTTATTTTTATTATGATCCATTTTAATCCATCTTTTTAATTAGAACAAAAAGGACACTATAGTAGAAGAGAGTTATTATGTAGGGATTTTATATTAACAGTTTTTATTTCTCTCAACGCGCCAACAGCTCGCTCTTGATTGAAGACAAAACTTTCAATGACTGTGACATTATTAATAATTTGATAGATTACGAAGACGGACAAGAAGAACCGTATTCTTAGAGAGCGCATAAAATATATGCAGTGATACAGATTTTCCAACAAATTGGAAAATAATTTTCTTAAAATAGGTACCAATTCCAAAAGGAGTATGAAATTTCAAAAAGAGCTTCGATCATGCATATCTGGTTATCGTGACATTTACAAGCAATTGAACAACAAACCTTCGTCGTAAAAACTTATCGCTTACTTTTTGGTTCCAAGAAATGAATCAATTGAAATTGTATCTTCAAGTGACGAAAGCGATTTTGAACTCATTCATCACAGGAGGGTGAGCATTTTGTATTACGATGAGTAGCAGTGAATTATGAATGTGCATTTTGAAAACTTCTCCATGCATACAAGAAGCTAAATGTTTTTTAAATGTTTTCATGCATAATTTAATTATTTATTTTGTTATGGAAGTACTTTCTCATATAAATTTCGTAAATAATTGGCTTATTTTCTAAGTGCGACTTTTTTATGCGGTTCCTCTCCACCGCATAAAAAGAGTTGTATATTATATCGACGAAGTTGTTTCTTATATGTAAGAATTTATGAAATTTTCGAGTATTTTTTGTGCGGTTTATATTTTTATGCGGTGCCTATCTACCGCACAAAAACACGTTTTACTGTTTTTGATAGTTAATTTATTAATACTAAATTTTAAAAAAAGTGCAGTAATGAGACTAGTTAGTCTCAAGGACTTGTCATGTACAAAATTATATACAAAATATAGTATTTATTTTGATAATATGTGCAGTTAATAATAATAAAGTCGCATTGTAGCTTTAGCGTCGAAGTACATTATTACTGCATTCAATCCGTAGTTGTTGTATGAGGGGTGTGTGCTGAATATTAGACGGAAATTTGGTCGTAAATATTGAAAGTTTGAGAAGCACTGTTGTAAAACTTCATTTCAAAAATTTGAACCATAACATTCCAATAGTTATGTTTAAAATACGAAATTTTTAACCCGTACACACACACAACTGCTAAAAATGCGCTAAAGTTCCAAAAGGGTTCTTGTCTGAAAACTGTATAGTATGAACAGTTACGAACGGGTCACGGAAGGTGACTTTCAGAACATTTTTTTCACGTCACATGAAGGAAATGGGCCGCTTCCAAGGATACTGGACGATCCAGCTTCAGAACGCCTCATTAATCTCTATACCTGCCCCGGATGAAAAGTATGTGCGAAGAAAATCTAGTAAACTTAAAATTTAAGACGGAAATATAGTTCGAAGGATGATGCTGCGAATGCGACGGTTTGGGCTATTTGGCACAATAACTTGGTACATTGAGCATGAAAATATTTTATTTCATTTTATGTTTTCGGAGTGAAAATAATAGAACTGTTTCTTAAACTTATAGCGATTTAAAACTATTACCCATGCTTCTTTGATAAAAGAGACGAATTCAAAAAGAGTTTATTGTGATATTTAAACATACTTTTTGTTGTTGTTGCTAATGCCACCTGTCTGACGTAGTCAGATCGAGGCCCACGAAATTCATCATGGCATCGGGCTATGTTGTACTCCTGTCGTTAGCCGTAGCTTTGAGCACCATGCAGGTGACAGTACGTTTTGGCTCGGTTCCACCCCAATTTTGAGGGAGAACAGTCTGGGAGTGGTCAGGGGTTTCCCACCACTCTTCCCCTTCCACCAACCGTACGAGTGGACTTGCGGCTCGAAGGCTATTTAGAGTACCCCCATGCCGCGAAGGCACTATACATTTACAAACATCCATGTCTTCTCCGGGATTCGAACCCAAGTCCTACGGCACAGCAGCCAGCGTCGCTAACCACTATACCGGATGGGTGACACATACTTTTTACTGTATTTTAATAATGACGGTTACATTTTTACATGAAGTTTTGAAGATACTGTAGACAGTTTTGAATAATAAATTTAGGATTAAGAAAATGAAATTTTTCCTTGTGTGTGTGTGTGAAAAACCGTAATTTAATACCACTCAGAAATTAAAGGGTTAACTTTCATTTGAAGTTCATCAGGTTCATTACATTTAAACTGATTTAAAATGCTTTGAAATACCTTCTGAGAAAATTCTGTAATTATACATACGTAATTACAAAGCTCGGTCCGAAAGTAAGTTTCAACTATGCCAACGGAAGGACTTTGAGCCTCAACAGAATTAACGTGCATCAGCCCCTCTACACGTCGGGTCTTCAGTAGGACTAGGGCTCGAAACTATGACACTTTGGATACTAGGCTACAGCGGTCACCTGCTTTCGATGAAACATATACATGCTTTCTAATTTAATAATAACAAACTGCAAGGTTTCACTATTTATTCACTTCAACACCGAAACGACCGCCACTCCACCCAGTATGGTGGTTATGACACTCTACTTGTAATCGAGAGGGCTCGGGTTTGAGTCCCGAATAAAGCATGGATGTATCTTCGGGAAAAGAAGTCGAACTTTCGTGTGAAATGGATTCCCGTCTCGGAAGGAAAGCAGTGCGCCCCATCTGTTCTATGTTGGGATCACCATTTGTATTAGTAAACTCTATATTATTCTGTGGTTGTACTGTATGTTTCTGTTCATCTATCTCTCCTTTTTCATATGTATCCCGGGATGCAATGACCGCAACACAAATTTTCAATTTGTCTTCTTTTTAAGAGCGAGCACTGATGGTGCTTTAAGATGCATTTCGACTACCTGATCTATTCTGAGAGAAAAAAAGTTTTAATCCTTTCTTTTTATCATTCTGTATCCTCAGTTTTAAGGGAAATTAACAATGAATTTTTGAACTTACGAGCAACATTCGATACATTCAAATTATATCCAGAAACCTGACGCATAGAGTCCGTAATTATAGACATTTCATCAGTGAGAGAGGGTGAGTGAGTGAATATTAACGTCGCGCTGTTCAGCTACAAGAGGGCTTTTGGCGATGGTCCACGTAATTTTGAACCATGGTCAAGTGACGCGGACGACACTTGAACTGGCTGCCCTCTCCTAACTACCACACCACACCAACGGGAGGACGTTTGAGCTCTCGGCAGATTTAACGTGCATCGCTCCCTTACACGGCGGGTCATATGTTGTATTACGCTCGAACTCATGACAAACTAGCCACGAGTCCGTTACCTTGACCACTAGGATACCGCGGCGACGCCCTTTCATCAGACTCAGTGAGTGTTTATTAACGTCGCACTGTAAAACAAAACTAGGGTTACTGGGGACGGGCCTCATAATTTTGAAAAGATTGACACTCTCAAAATTACCAAACCACTCAAACGTGAGGATTTTGAGCCACAACAAATTTAGTGTACATCAGCTCCTCTACACGGTGGGTCTCTAATGAATCTAGGGATCGAACTCATGACAAGACCACTAGGCTACCACACCCACCTTTCATCAGATGCAACTTTAAAAACAGAATTTGTTGGAGATTTCTATGCAAGCGCTGTAGCCACAGTCTACAAAATATCTTCCTTCCGCTTTTGGGAAATCAAAATTTGACGTATGATACACCAAATGTGGCGGGTGGTTAACATCCAAGGGTGTACACCTTTGAGAAATAAATATAAACTCGTGGGGATGCGTGAAATTCTGAAGAACTGTGTACTCTTAAGTACTGTGTAACTCATCCCTAAAAGTAATCGCGTTTATAATGGTACAACACATTTTAGCTTTTGGAAGAAATGGAGGTAAGGAGAGCTAAGATTAAGTCCCACTGTAAAGCTGTACAGGGCTATTGGTAACAGACCTTGTAATTTTGAACCAGGGTCAAGTGACGAGGACGACACTAACCTGGCGCCCCCTTTCCTAACTTCCATACCACACCACATCAACGAGAGGGTGTTTGAGCCTCGACATATTTAACGTGCATCGGCTCCCTCTGAAAGGTGGTTATGGAAGAAACATAAGCACGGAATTTTGTTGAATTCATTTTTAATATGGATAATTAAAAACTGGAAATACTTCCAACTAGGGATCTCGACTATTTGGGACCTTTTCCCCAAACATTGATACTTTAAATGCTATCCTCGAAAGTTCTGCCCTTTGGTCAACATCAACTAAGTTTTTAAGATCAGTTTAAGGTTTCAAACATGTTTGAAGCACTTTTGTGCAAGTATCAAAGATAAACATTGTTCGTAAATTGACAAACTGGCGAAACAAGAAAATGCTATCATAGAAACATGAAACTGATTGAGAAAGATAGAAAAGGATTTTGCTAGCCCTAAATTTTAGGAATCGAAGCTCAGTGGTTGAATGGTAGCGAATCGCGCTTCCACGCCTTAGGTCCAGCGATCAAATCCTGGGCTGCCCAAGGTCAACTGAACCCTTCATTCTTTCAGTGGGTCGTTAAATGAGTACCAAGCTTGCTTGGGAACTAAATACTGAGATTTTCTCTTCAGACTGACCACTTGATCGGAACATTTTCTCATGCTCCTAATGGGGCTGCGCATTTGTATTTTAACCTTTGCAGACCTAGTACATTCCCCAGTAGCTGGTATCACTTTTTAGCGTGACACCATATAGGCGATACCAATTACCGCAAGTAATTTCGACACCCAATTTTCCCCCTACAGAGAGAGGCACCTAAGCTCTTGACGATGCGACCCTATACTAGGATATAATTTTACCGAGAGCACCCAAGCCAAACAGACACTCTAGGGATCTTTTACATGCCGTATAATCATAGGACATGGCTGCCGCCGATTTTCTGCATCATGAAAATCCACCGACTTGAACCAGGGTCGAACCCGCAACCTGGGGTGCAGAAGACCAGCGACACAAGCAACCACGCCACCCAGCCGGCAACCTCGAAATTTTGAACCACGGATAAGTGACGAGAATTATGGCCCCCAAAGACCGTGAAGAGTGGCTGATGCGCGTAAAGTCTATCGAGACTCAAGTCCCATTGGCATGTTGGGGAATACAGAACAGGGAGTTTCCAGCTCAGGTGTCGGGCTTGGCACTTGACCATGGTTCAAATTACGAAGTCTATTTGCCAATAGCTTCATCTTGCTTCGGAATGTGACGCAAATTAAAATCAAATCAAATTTAAGCTGCACTAGGAGTATTGGTGACGTGCTTCATAATTTTGAACCTGTACGATAGCTGAGCTGGCAACCCACACTTAAAAAAATTATGTAACATATTAACGTTAAGACATTGAGATTCGACATATTTAATATACATCAGCGACTCTTCAAGGTGGGTCTTCAGGCGAGAGAGTGAATATTAACGTCGCACTGTTCAGCTATACTCGAGGGCTTTTGGGGACGGAACTCGCAATTTTGAACCGTGATCAAGTGACGAGAACGACACCTGAGTGGCACACATCTCTCTTAGCTTCCACACCACACCAACGGGAGGACGTTTCAGCTTCGACAGATTTTCGTGCATCGCTCCCCTACATGGCGGGCCTTCTGAGGTACTAGGCTCGAATTCATGACACGTCGGCCACGAGTCTTCAGTTAAAGTAGGACTCGAACCCATGACTCAATAAAAATGCTGGTTATATATGTAGAAGAATATATATATAAAACACATTGTTGTTTATATATACGAAGAAAACTGTTTTACAATTAGTGTGGCAGAAAGTGTGGTGTCAAAATTCTTTGGAAGTATTATTTTCGTTCGGAAAGAGATTAAATAATAATGAAATGGAGCCACGCAGAAGCTGTACATACTATTAATAAGATATATATATATATTCATTATATTTCTAAGACAATAATCTTAGAAATATAATAAATAAAGGTACTGGTTTTAGACTTATGATTTCCAATAATAATAAAATTATCAAAAATCAGTTATATAATGATATTGAGCAATTCATTTACAAAATTGCTATTAAATATAGTATGCCTATAGAGGCATTCACAGAGTTTAAATCACAACAGATTAATAAATATAACTTTAGTACGGATAACATCTTTTTTAATGATATTAAAAATCAGATTAAAAAATTACAAAATAAATTTATTATAGTTTATATTGATGAAGTGCCTGGAAATTTTGCTTTCATTTGTAAATACTATTATAGTTTAATGCTCAACAAACATTTTGAAAATAATACAGTTTTTATTAGGTCATCAATTTCTGATAGAGAAATAAATAATCGAATTTTGGCTTTTCATAAACAATTAAAAATACAAATTAATAAAAATTTTAAATTTCCACATGTATTTCTTACTCCTAAATTTCATAAAGATCCAGTAAAGTTCAGAACAGTTACTAATGGTTTTAATACATATATCAGCAAATCAGGCAAAATTCTACATGAAATGTTACAAGATACAATAAATAATCTAAAAACTTCAGCCATTCTTAAAAATAGTACAGAACTTATTGCACAAATTAAAGATAAAAAAATATTTTCAGTATTTAGTTTAGATTTTGAAGATCTTTTTAACTCAATTAATATTGATGATATGATAAAAACACTAGTAAAATTACATAAAGATAATTTGTTTAAGAATGTCAAATATGATACATTTGGTTCTCTACTTAGGTTAGTTCTAAAAGAGAATTATGTTTATCATAATGGTAATTATTTATCAACAGATTAAGGGTCTACCACAAGGTGGCCCAGCTAGCAACTGTCTTGCCAATTTATATTTACATTATTTTGAAAATAGTTTCCCCCAGACAACTTAGAATATTACTTTTTTCGTTATATAGATGATATAATCATTTTTGTGTGGCACAAGCAAGACAACTTTAAACCTAATATTAATTTTTATCCACAATATCTTAATTTAATACAGACAAATAGTAACAATTATGAAGCAAATTTTCTTGATATAGAAATTAAATTAAAAGATTATAAAATAGTTACTAATATTTATGATAAACGAGAAGACTTTAATTTCAATATTATGAAAGTACCGCATTGGGAGAGTAATGTGCATGTTTCTATATTCAGAAATATTGTTATTAATTACACACAAAGCAATAAATTTCTAGTTTCAAATAAATCAGAAAAAATAAAAAATTATAAACTTTTTACTAAATACTGTTTAATTCAAAACTACCCAATTAATTTTATTAATAGATATTTAAATATAGAAATTCTAAATAGTAAGGATTAAATTTCCATAGTTTTAACAAGTTAATATTATGGATTTATTATTCTTCTTAGATAGTTTTAAATACCCCCGATTTCTAGTTTTAGATAAAATTACTTTTTTAAAATTTATTATAACTTTTAAATTATATTAGAGTCTTTAAGATAATGGTAGTATGTTTACAATTCTTATTTTATTATTTCTATTCTTTTCATACTTTTACAAGTGCTATTTTTCAGCTATTGCTCTGTTTTGAAATTGTATTTGGGTCCAGAATCTGGCAATAACTTGTTTATTGTACTCGGATTTAGCGCGGGCTCTGCATTTCTGTATGCAATTTTTAGGTAAGTTACCTTTTACTCATAATGGATTTAGATTTCCTATCCATTATTTCCAATTGGTTTTTGCTCGAAAAAACATGCTCAACCCCACTTTTATACAGAGAAATTTTTTTAAGAGGAATTTTTTTGTATACAAGCTGTCCTAAGTCAGCAATGTTGATAATACTGTAGCATCCATTCTTTTATATTTTTATATTTTACTCTGTTATTTCAATTTTTCATATCTCCTTTTAAATTCTGTTGTTTGGCTATCTAGCAATTGCTATTCTTTTAAGTATTAATCATGTTAATTCATCTCTCTCTTGTAGAGAAATTTTGATTATATATATATATATATATATAAAAGAAAAGTATTAAAAAATACTGGATTCCTTTTTTTCGAATTTTTATTACACAAAATAAACTGCCTACGCATTAAGTTATTTGTTTGCTTTTCAGCTGTTGTGTAGGAGGGGTGAAAGCTGTTTATCGTTCTTAAAATAACATGAATGGGCAAAAATTTAAGTCCTCAACGTATAGGATTAGCTTTTATGTTCTAGGAATGGCAAGTGACAGATTTGTTTCAGAAACATCACTGTTTGCTTCTTGCAACGCAGTAATCCACCCACAGCCGAGACTTGGGTAATACTGCAACTCTTATTCGCTTAGTTAATCAAATTAAAAACGGCAGTGACATAAACAAGTCAATTTACGTCAATCAAAACCTTATGTGGGATTAAAGCTATTTATAGGGTCTATGAGAGACAACACTGAAGCTTAGTATGCGAGATAACTCGCAAGATAAACATTTCACAAAAAAGAAGAAACTGTGAAAATTAGTGTTATTTTAATATTCAACATAAAAAGCTCTCTATCTATAAAAGCGTTTCGTGATGCTATAATAAATTGATTACGCACTATTCACAACAATGCCAACGTTCAAGATAACTTCATTCATTGCTGGCTGAAGAAGCGTCGAAGAAGAGATCATCAGCAGCAGACAGGCATACCAGAGGTTATTCGAATACAAAAATCCCAACGGAAGGCAGACGTGTGCTGACAAAGTGGTCACTAATGGAAGTACATTCTGTTATTTGATATAAATGGGTACATGGGATTAGTGTGTACATCATCTAAAAATGCAGGCTGTGGTAGCCAAGTGGTCAAGGTATCAGATCATGGCTAGCGTGTCATGAGTTCTGGCTAGCGTGTCATGAGTTCGAGCCCAGTACCACTGAAGACCCGCCGTGTAGGGGAGCTATGCGCGTTAAATCTGTCGAGAGCTCAAATGGTCTCCCGTGGATGTGGTGTGGTAGTTAGGAGAGGTGTATGCCAGCTCAGGTGTCGTCCTCGTCCATGGTTCAAAATTACGAGGTCCGTCGCCAAAAACTTTCGTGTAGCTGAACAGTGCGACGTTAATATTCACTCACTCTAAAAATGCCTACAAACCGTGCATGGTGAATAGGTCATGTTTCGTCAAATGATGGAGTAAGTGAATATTAACGTCGCACTGTTCAGCTACACTAAAGTTTTTGGCGACGGACCGAGTAATTTTGAACAATAGTTAAGTGACGCGGACGACACCTGAACTGGCACCCCCTCTCCTAACTACCACCACACCCACGGCTCTCGACAGATTTAACGTGTATCGCTCCCCAAAACGGAGGGTTTTCAGTGGAACTGGGTGCGAACTCCTGACATGCCAGCCACGATCTGATACCTTGACCACTCGGCTACCGCGGTCCTTGTCAAATGGTGGATCGCTAATGTTGCGTGTTCCGAGATGGAAAGCAGACTGTGAGGATGAAGACAAGACAAGATGAAAGCCGACGTCGGCATCCTTCCACGTCCACGAAGGAAAATATTATTGGTCCTTCGGATTCTTACCTGTTCCTTACACTTAAAATTGCTTTCTCGAGTTGTAACAAAGCAATGCTGAGGTGAAGCAGACTGGGCAATAATTTCTTGTATTGCAGAGTACCGGATTTTGCCAGAGAGGCTTCTTCAAACGGATTTCACGCTACGAAAATGTCTCAATGTCGGTGACAACTCCGTCGAAAAATAGTGCAAGGTGTGTAGTTTGTAATTTTAATGGTATATATTTTTCATTATTAACACCCTTTTATAAGCTTCACTTATATGTAACGAAATCTTTGAACTCAATTTTTATCCACTTTAAAAGGTCAGATTTATTCGAAATTTTGCTAACTTGTCCAGGACCAATGACAAAACGATAATTTAATAATTTTGTTCCATTGTCCTAATCAGGATCATATAGATTAACAATTTCCCATTTTCAGACCCCATCCCGCATTTGGCGACTCATTTCAGACCCCATTTCCAGATTTGGCGACTCATTTCAGATCCCATTTCCAGATTTGGCGACTAAAAGATAAAGGTACTACTTCGTTCGAGACTTTTAACCTATAATTTATTGAAAATAAAGTTTTTGGGAGGAAAAAAAATTGAGAGAGATGTGACAGCTTAGGTGTCGTTCTCTTTACTTGATCGAGGCTCAAATTTGAATGGTTCGTTGCCAATAGGTCTCTTGTTGCTTTACAGACCGACATTAATATTACTCTCAATCATTCATTCATAGGAAACAGATGCGTGAAAGCCATGTAGCCGGCGTTTAATAATATATTTTGACAAAAAGGCAAAGTGTTTTTTTAGTTGATAGAGGATAAACTGCAAGTTGCTTTCCGAAAAAAGTACAATTTTCCTTTAAAAAAAACATTTAGAGCTTAAAGTTGCCTAAGTTTCACGTATACACACTTTCAGTACTGTGGAACTTGATTTTGTGGTCTCCAGAAACTTTCAGTATGGAAATTTTTAGTTCCAGATTCTTGGATCAGATCCAGGAAACCCATTTTTAAGAACGATTTGAAAACTTCATTGGTGTCAAATATACACTGTAGGTCATTAAAATTGCAATCCCAAGAAGGAAAGTAAATAACAAAATTTTATCCATTGCTCGTATCTGTTGCGCGTATGGTAGTAAGATAACATAATTAAATTTGTAGGTATTGGGTTGATGTATAATTATCCGGCGTTTTTTCAACAAATTTTATTTAACAAAATCAATAACAATATTTGACAAAAACATGAGTAAACGATTATTCGGGAGCGTAGTCACCGTCTACTTCAATTACTGCTTCCATTTGCTTGGCAGACGGTCGATTCCACGAGCGAAGAAGACACGATTCTTAGAGGCGATCCACGCTTTGACATCGGCCACCAAGTCATCCGATCATCGATTCCGAGCCTGATCGTCGAAATCCGATGGCCGACCTCTCCCTGGCTTATCCTCCAAGCTGGTTATCACCTGAATTGAAACGGGCAAACCACTCCCTACACTGACTTTGACTTTCGCTGATTGCACCTTTGCCAAAAAGTTCGTTGAGATCGCGAAATGTCTGTGCTGCTTTCCATCCTTTCTCGAAGTGGTAGAGCGTAATATGGCGAATATGACAATGGTTTTGACACGCATTTTTCTAAACAATAG
>BMAO01033342.1:0-14850 GCA_019973975.1 Trichonephila clavata
ATTATAATGTTTAACCAATAAAACTTACTTGCATCGTTCCTTTGTCTGAAGAGGGGAATGCCGGCAGTTCCTGATACGGTCAAAAATGTTTAGTAGTGAAGTTGCTGCAGAAGTGTGGTGAAGAAATGGTTCTCCTACTTAAGGAGGGAGGATTTTTTTATGCGCAAAATTAGGGTGCTCCTCTAGGTTCAAAGGACTTGCAAATTCCTGTATGCTTACGAATTCTATCGCATATTTCCCGTTGGTAAGGGCTTCAAGGAATTTAGGAAATGAAAGGGTTCTGTATATAAATGAAATGCGGACGCATGGCTGCTCATAACTAATATTGAATATTAATTTAAGTTTTAGGTGACATTTCAGAGGCGGATTAAGGTAGTTGGAGGCCTGGCGGTAAAAGGTTTGGAGCCCATGGCTTAAGAGTCTAAAAACTAAAATAGTGGAAAGAGTCGCTCTTATACTTTAAATTCTCAAATAAAATGTAGTGATATAATAAAACTCATCGGCTAAAGAAAATCTTACTGTATATAAAAAATATTAAAAACCTTACTTAGAGCTTACAGTTTTGCTATACAGTTTGATTTCTCTTTGGCAAATTCATCAATTATTTTTACCATATCTATTTTGTCCTAAACATTTTATTCTGTATATAATTACGGCCATGTTGTATAATTTATTTTTCGCCTATTGTTCTTCTTAAATTATTTTTAACACGTTTTAAAAACTAAAAAAGATCATTCACCTGATACATTCGATATGGTATTGTTAAAATATTTTCAAAAGTTTTTCAACATTAGATTTCTCTTGCATGTCGATAAATTTCTAGCTGGGGTTTCATTGTATCTTTGTTTTCTTTTCATTTTTTGTTCCAAGGTGGCGTTGTTGGTTTGTCGCTGGCCTTTGCATTCATCAAGCTTGGGGTCCCTACCAGCGCTGGGGGCCTGGCGGCGCAGGTCCGACTGGCGCTTAATCCGCACTGGACATTGCGACATAATATGTATTAGTTAAAAATCTATATTTTACATCGAAATTTGTACTTGTTTTTAAACTGTCTAGTCTATATATATAACACAGTTTTCAACAATAATAAATGCTTTCTTATAAATAGATTTCACAAATTTTCTGGATGATTTTTAAATATTTCTAAAATGTATATTTAATGTAAGTTGTGGATAGAAATTTTTCAAAATTATTCGAAAGAATATTGTAGGAATGCACTGCAATTTAGTAATAAAATTATGATTTCATTATTTCATTGAACCTAACCATAAATGCATTTGATAAATAAAAATTATTAATTAAAAGGAAGAAAATAAAAAAAAATATCTTATATTTTAATTCATAAAATCTTAAATGCGGATTACAAATAGCTAAAACTTGTTAGTCTTTTACATTTTGATTTAGATATTCTAACAGGTTGCTTTTATCTAAACAATTTGTATTGTAAACTTTTGGCTTGAGAGGGGAGGTGCTAAGGAGGTGCGTAGAACGACACTTAGGGGGGGGGCACGAGCAGATCAAAAAGTCGAAAATAAAAGATTTAAATTAATTATTATTTTACTGAAAGGAAGCAAAAATAAAAACATTCATCAAATGAAATATAAATACACATTCAATTCATATAATATACTTATAAATGTATCAGAGCTGTACAAAATAATTGATAATAATTCATCAATACTAATTTAAAAACAAGTTTAGTAATTACTAGTGAGTTCCATGGCTTTTCATATACAAAATTTAATACTTATCTTGATAATTTGTATGGTTTATAATTAAAGTCGTATTGTAGCTTAGCTTCAAAGCACATCATTATTGACTTTAATACATTGTTATTGTATGAGGAGGAGGCATGATGAAACAAATAACTGAAAATTGGGTCACACATACTAAAAGTTTGAGAAGCACTCCTTAAGGTTATAAATGTAAAATTTTTCCAGCAGGATATGATTAGCATATGAAAAGGAATCTAATGAATATTTCTACTATATCTGTATATACGCATAATAGTTCTGAAACGAAAAAGTGTTAAATGTTCTTATTAGTATTGCATCCTAAGCTTATCATTGTCTTATCTATAGCAAACCAGTTTTATAATGCATTTCTTTAAAGTTCTAATAATTATTTACTATATCAGTAAATATTTTAGCGTGTGTTTCCTTAAATTTGTTGCCACACCATGTCTCTTTATGTAGTGAGGCTCATGGAGGACAGCATTCCAGCGCATGACACGTGACTGAGTATGTTTCACAGGGATGTGTCCTGAGATCCCAGAGAGAGAGAGAGAGGAAGCAGATGGAGCCAGACAGGCAACAGGAACGAAGAGAGAGCGAGTACAAAAAGGCAAATTTAGCACATAGCAACGAAGGGTGTTGAATTGTTTTAGAAAATAATTTGAGTAATTGTGTCCTTCCATTTCCTTTGTTAGTGTTAAATAAATCATTTGTTTGTTGGCTCTTGTCTTTATAGCTAACGAACCACTCTACAAACATCACATTGATTTATATAAATTCGTATTTCATATTTTAAATAAATATAATGTATACTTAAAGCTGTAGAAAGTAAGCAAAGGCCATAAAAAAACTTTCCTTAGAGTACTAATTATTCATAGTGTTCATCGGACATATTAATCTGATAAATATCTAATGTCCTTTGTAAGCGTTTAAATATTGTCTTTTCTTAAGTGTGTGATATAGATTATAATCTACATATATTTATGTTCGTAACAAGGAAGTTTAAAAAGGTGCTTAGAGTCTGTTATGAACTCTATAATACAAATATCAAAATGTCAATGTTATGATAAAAAATAAAAATATAAAATAATTTTTAATATAATATACAACGCAGCAAAACTTAAATATTAATTGAAGTTTTGGAACAGATTAACTATCACTTTGAAAATATTTATCGTATCCTTCCTGAAATATAATACACGGACCGAATAGTACAAGGTTTAAAAAAAAAGAAACTTTTAACTAAGAAAAGTCATTTGAAAGCCATACTGTTAAAAATACTTTGTTACTTTTAAAACAATGCAAAATCTTCTTTCTTGATGGAATAACGAAACTTTTCTTTTCTATATATGTGTACAAAAAAGTTTCTTAAGTTTTCTTTTTAAACGCCTCAAATTAACATTTTGCGCAGAAGAACTTTTTAAATTTTATCTTATCAACGATAAGTTGTTTTTATAAGAATTTATAGTTTGACAGCTTTCAACTTTATTTTGATCAATAATGTTATCAGATACAGATTGTCCGATAAATTTCTTAATTGCATTTTTTTCGAGTAATGCTTAGTTCAAAAACATAATAATAAAATTTAACATTTTCAATACGAACGCTAATATTAATACTAACAATTTTTATGCGTTTCTCTACTTAATGCATTGATTATACTAATAAAGTTTGCTTATATATAAGTGAAAACAATTCTAAAATTAATTCCATTATGTAAATTTTTATTTGTACTGCAAAATGAAAGGGTTATATCCCTCTTATTTTGCTTTTTATTCGTATGTCCTATTCACTATGGTAAAGGTGTTTCTCCTTAACTTTTGATTTCAGAGAAAATTCAATATTTTAAATTTATTCCATACAATTCTAATTGTATGAACAGAAAGCAAGACTCTAAGAGGGGAATTTCTCAAATTAAATCTGTTTAGCTTCAATTATTCTTTCTTACAGATTTAAAAGATTTTTTGAATTATGGAGAAGTAAACATATAATTTGGATTTTATGGAATGCATAAATAAATTTCTTGATTGGTTCTAAGATTATACTTAAAGAAGTAATATTTCTTTTCCTTTTTTTTCAGATATGATACTATAAATATTCTTTATTACTACAGCTTGGGAAGTAGAAAATGGTATTACTATGATGATATAATCAAGTATGGGATATTAAATCAAATCTACAATCAATCAATTGCTTTGAATTCATTTAAAGAAACTATATTATAGATATACAAAAATTTCGAACATTCATGTTTTAGCAATTTACACATAAAATAAATCAGTATTAAGGTGACAGAACACCTTTAAAACTCAATTTTCGGTCAAAATATCGATTTTTCGTTTTTGATCAAATATTAAAATTCAATCTTTTATCTTTCTAAATCTGTAAAAATTTGTTTCTAGCTTAATTAGAAGCCAATGTTACAGCTTTTTTAATATTATTGATCATGAATTTCTCTGACCGGAAATGCATTTCTGCTAACCGGAAGTGGCCCAAATTGTTTGTTTACGTTTCTCTTTCATGGTATATGACATGAAATATGAAAATTAATATACAAATATTTAGTCAGAAATTAAAATAGAATATTTGAGAATAATATAAATATATTTGGAAATACATTTTTCCTTTTTTATGTATGAAATCTGGCATCAAATTTGTTGTTTAGTGACTTTGTTTACATATATGTTTGATTTCCATACTGAAAGAATCGACAGCGTAAAAAGTTATTTAATAATTCTATTCTGTTTTATTTTTGCTTGAAAATGGTTAAAAGTATTGCTAGAAAGCGTAAGAGACAATTTTTTGGAAATAAATACACAAAAATTTCTGAAAATAACAGCAATTCAACACCTGTTCCTGAATGCACTGCTAGCTCTTCAAAATTGGGAAATGAGAGTATGTCAACTGCAGAAGAAATGCTGGTCCTCTGTTTGGTAACAGAATCATTGATCTTGAGCTTATTGTGGATGCATTTTCTCAACTTTGCTGCCCAAAATGTTTTGCTGAAAAAGTAGAGCTTTTTGAGGATTCCATGTATGGATTATGCTCTCATTTTACACTAAAATGTAAATGCTGTGACTTTTTCTTTGTATTTGCTTCATCAAAAAAAGTTGTAAATGCACCAGTCATAAATACCAGGCTAGTATATGGTATGCGGCAGATAGACAAGGGTTTTGCTGGTGCATTTAAATTATGCTCAACATTAAATTGCCTCGACTGACAAAAAACTGCTTTCAAAAATCAGGAAGCAAAGCTTTTAAAAGTGGTTCAGGAAGTAGCTGAGGAATCCATGAAAAAAGCTGCTACTGAAATTGTAGATATAAAAAAAATTTTTCATCTGATTTTGTAAAATGTGGCATATCTGTGGATGGCACATGGCAGCGTAGAGGCTATACGTCTATGAATGGTTGTGTTGCTGCAATATCAGTTGATACTGGTAAGGTGTTAGACGTAGAAGTTATGTCGTCTACTGTCCTACATGTAAGAGACTTCAGACTATGCCAAGAAACTCTGAATATGAGTCGTCAAAAGCCACCACATATGTCAGTGTAACTTCACGGGATCTTCGTCAAAATGGAAATTGTGGGGGCTTCACGAACATTTCTTCGTTCAGAAAAAACCGCAGACTTCAATACACGCAATATTATGGGGATGGTGATCAAAAGCTTTCATGAGTGTGAAAGACACTTATAGAATGAACAGTGTGACAAAGTTTGAGTGCATTGGCCATGTACAAAAGAGAGTGGGCTCGCGTCTAAGAAAGCTAAAAACAAAAACTAAAGGACCTGTCTGGTAAAGGCAAATTAACTGATAATTTTATCGACCGACTTCAAAATTACTACGGAATTGCTGTACGCAGTAATGTCGTAACTTAAATGCCATGCAGCAAAATGTAATTGCTGCGTTATATCACTGTGCATCAAGTGATAAGAAACCGATGCATGGTCAGTGCCCAATAGGAAAGACAGCTGGTGTTATTTTCAGCGGGGGGTGGCAAATGGAACAAAATGTACCACAAAATATGCTGGTTTATCAAATGATGTTTTAAATAAAATTAAACCAGTATATTTAGAACTATGCGACAAACAGATATTAAGTAAGTGCTTACATGGACGCACGCAAAAATGCAAATGAGTGTTTTAACGGAATAATCTGGCAAAAAGTTCCGAAAGAAGTATTTGTTTCGCTCAAAACAATTAAATTTGGGTCGTATGATGCTGTTATACATTCAATGAGGATTAAATGGGTGCCCCAAAGTTTTTAATAAATGAATATTGAAAAATCCTGGGGTGCTTTCCTTACGGGGATATAAACATTTAGATAAATGCAGAATCCGTGAATCGATTCATAACGCAGACCCCAAAACAAAGAAACATAGGAAAATTTTAAGAGCCCTTTAAAAAGAAAAAAAATATTGTTTTAGAAGTTAAAGATGGAGAGAATTATAAATCTGGTGCATTTAATAAGAAAGTAAGTGTTTTTCTTGTAATCAGATTAGTTTAATGTTATTTTTGTCGTTTTCTCAAAATTTTTTTTACATTTTTCTTACCGCAAAACACAATATCTCAAAAAGTTATGCTTGGATGAAATAAAAATTTTATATATATGTTTTTTAAATACTAATACAGGGAATAGACCTCTCTTAAGATTTTATGTTGAGTAGAAATTTTTTATACAGCAATAAAGTGAAAATTACAATAGCTTTTAAAGAAAATTTCAACGTTAAGAAGCTCGAAACACAATAGCTTTTCACGTAATGGTTATATCACCAAAATAAGTGTCTATTCCCTAGATAAGGTTGTATGCTATATTATTCAATTTACAAAATGTCAATATATTTATTTTATTTTCAGTTATCATGTTTTGCGTAAAGTCTTATTTTTGCTTATTTTTTCATAAAATACCCCTTTCACAGAAAAAATGTACACTAATAAGACTTTACTTGGGTGTTTTTCTGATTTTAAAGACCCATAAGGTCATAAAATATGCATTAACAGGCAAAATTCAGGTTAATTCAAAAAATTTTCTTCGAAGGTGTTCTGTTACCTTAATGATGTTAATTTAAGAACGATAATATCCAGTGGTATATAAAATTACATTCAAAAATTAATAAATATCTTGATAATTTGTATGGTTTATAAATAACTGTCTAGTAACGCGATTGTCTTCCCAATGCCACCATTTTTCATGTAGGCGAGTGTATGTGATGTATTGTAGGAAGGGGAAAAAAGAAATAAATAGAGAAATCTTCTGAATCCTTCGAAAATACTGTCAAATTCCTTTTATTGCATTTCAAATTCTTCGAATTAATTTTATGGACAGCAGTGCACAGAAAAGATCGTACTTAGGAAAGACGTATATATACATTGTTCTAAAGCAGATGTTTCGATTCTTATAGAATCTTCATCAGTATTCCAATTTAGGCCTAATATCGTAGCAGGTGCAAGGGAACTACTAACTGCTATATTATTAGATAACCACAAATCTTTTAATTCTTGAGAATTGGAATTAAATTTACATAAATTCATACTCGCGTGTTTCAAAATATCTACTGCATCAGATGTTATTCTATAAGCATTCTTAACAGTATCTGTCCCGTAGAACAGATCATCAACATAAAGGGATGAGTTGAACACGTTAACACATTCAGGATTTCCATTTATATATATTTTTAAGATGATTTTTAATAGTCGCTGCTAAAATAAATGGACTGCTAGTAACTCCAAAATGCAAACGTTGCATATTCATTACTTTAAAATCCTCGCTACCTTTTAAATCAAACCAAAGAAATTTTAAATATTTACGATCTTCCTGCGCAATACTAATATTTAAAAACGCCTTTTCAATATCACCTCAAAACGCGATTTCATATTTTCGAAATTTAAGTATTATATGCAATAAATCTGGTATTAGATTAGGTCCACTAAATAATAAGTCATTTAGAGATTTTGAATTTTTTCCTTTCGAGGAAGCATCAAATACAATTCTAACGCGAGAGGTTTCCTTTTCAGGTCTAATTACACCCTGATGGGGCATAAAATAACCCGAAAATAAAGAATTATCACTGCATTCTTCTACAATACCATTTTTCAATTATTCTTTTATATTCCTTACAAATATCTTTATTTTTATTTAATTTAATTTTTAAGTTAGCTTTTAGCGGTTTCAAAATTGCAATCTAATTCTTCAGGATTTGACTTCCAAGGTAATTTAATTTCGTATCTATTACCCCTATAGGTCAAATTATTTTCAAAATTATCAAGAAATTTTTTATCCGAAAGCGAGAGATTTTCACATTCATTGTTTTATACCAATAGAATCTAGTTCCCCAAACAGTTCAAGTCGTTCATTACAGCTACATTTTTCATCACCGCTATAGTCTGAGAACAGTTTTGCTCCCCGTGACGCAATAAATTAGCACCTGCAACCACCCATCCAAAAACACTGTTTATGGCAAAAAGCCCCTTTTCGATGCAGACTTTTTCGGGAAGAATACACTCCCAAAACAGGTCAGACCCTAACAAAACATCAATGCTTGATGTTTCGTCATCCCTACAAGAGTCAGCCAGCTGCAATTTCCGTTCGGACATAAATTGTGCAACATGTTTGTCACACCGCGTACCAGCGCACCCTATATCCGTAGTATCACAAGGGCTTCGACCCTCTTACAAAAACAAGTGGATTTCTTTTTAATTGGAATTCCACCGCCGCCTTTTCCATACCGAAGGAATAAATAGTTAAGAGCATCATGGCGAATTGGTTTTAATTTAAAGTGTTAGCAATATTTTCGCTTACAAAAGTTTTTGAACTACCGCAATCAAGAAGTATTATTACATTTTGAGAATTAAATGCTGATTTAATCTCAGCTGTACATGTTTGCAGATAAACATTTTTAAAATAGTTGTTTTTTTGCTCTAAAAGAGAATTACTAATAACTGAAGAATTACATGTATCATCTTTTTTTGATTACAATTTGAATCAATTTGGTTTGTACTTATTTCAGTGTTGTTAGTTTCATTATTCTTTGGATAATTGGGATCGTTATTTCCTAAGCAAATTGAGCTATGGTGAATTTGGCTTTTGCATTTGAAACATGGAAATTTATTTGTACGGCATTTTTTACTTACGTGAAAAGACTTAAAACATTTAAAGCAACGATTAGAGTTTTTCAGAATTTTGATTTTTTGTGTGGAGACATTCTACAATTTTGCGAGTCATGTGATTCATTACAAAAAATACATGTACATTGCATAACATTTAGAGCTGAGGCAGAGGGTGTATTTCTAACAAATATTTTACTCTCAAATTTTTGATGAGTATAACATGGCATTGGTTACATTTTTCATTCGTAATTAAAATAGAAGTTTCACGACACTCTATTTCCTTTCTTAAAAATTGTATGAGATCAGAAACATCAATTTCACAGCCATCTTTTTTCTGTCAGTGAAATTCTAAAACGAGATCATTAGGGATAAGTTTTAAAAGTATTGGTATTAATAAATGACCACAACAACCCGAAGTAACATTCATGGAATCAAGATTTCTTACAGAAACATCAAGTTCATCATATAATTTTCTCAAACCACGGACATTTGAGGAATATTTTACACTTTCTAAATTCAAAATTTTATTCATGCAAGAATTAATTATTACATCCCTTTTGCCAAATCGCTCTTTTAAACTTTTAACACAATTTGTATAGTTATCACTAGTGGGTTCAAACCCAGAAACTACATTGGCTGCCTGGTGTTCAGACGCCCTCTGGCGGTTACAAAGAGAATTCGTTAGGTGATTCTTAACACTCCTTATCTTTTTCTCCAAAAAATGCTTCACGGAAGGAAAAGAAGCTATAGAACATGTACTTAAAAAACGATTTAGGAATTCATTAAAATTCTCGGCAAAGCGTTCTTTAATATTGCGAAGTCTTTATTTCAGTCTTTATATATATTTTTATACATATGTATAATGGGAGGATGGCGCGTAGTTGAAAAAATATTATTATTAACAAATCAAAAATATGTAATTTCGATTAAAGTATTTACACTTGCCTCCGAAAGTCTGCGTACAGTCGATCATATTTTTTATTTGTACAAAGATCGCTTATTAAATGGAGTCTTTCTGAATCAATACTATTTTTTTATTGATTCCTCTAACATCGTAAATTCAAATAGTATAAGCAACAATCACATAATTATTACATAAAATAATACAAATATTTATATAACTTGAGAACGACACAAATCGTGTGGGTCAAAAGTCTGCGTACACTAGTAAAAACCTTAATGATAATAGATTGTAACTAAAAGTTAGTACTTTTTAAGATATTATGTTCCTTTTATAACCTTTCTCAACATATTTGGCGGGGATTCAACAAACTTACTTGTTTCTTCTGTGGTTATTTTGTTCCTTTTTCTACTGTAACAGATTTAAGCATTTCTTTGGATGTTATTGCGTTCTCCTTGATTATTTACTCGAGTAATTCCCACAAATGCTGTATTGTGCTTAGGTCTGGGGACTAGGATGGCTTACAGAATTGGTAAGGGACATGCCAGTTCTTCACAATGTTAGCCATTTGCTTGGTTCTTTTGTCCTACTAAAAATAAAATCATCACTCACCGCAGGTTTCTCGGCATATGTCATGATATTTTACTTCAATAAGTTCAAGTAATCATTTTTGTATAATGTTGATTCAACAAATTCCAGATTACTAGCCGAAAGGCTTCCAATGCACCCCCAAACATTATGTCTCTTTCGCCATGTTTGATAGTCGAAAAAGGATTCCCTTTCTTAAAATCTGTCCAGGAATTTTTGCCGGCATATTTTTGTTCTTTTTGATGTTAAATTACAAAAAAATACTTTCTAATGAATATATTATATTTTTCGAATAATTATGTGTCCTATTTAGATGTTTTTTGGCAAAGGTCTTTAGCTCTTTTCACTCGAGAGATGAATGGTTTCTTGAGTACAACTCGGCCATGATAGTCATCAATCTTCAGTTCCCTTCAAATTGAGGTTTAAGTCACATTTTTTCCCAATACCTCAGCTACACTTTTAGATATTTGTGAAGCTTATAGTCTTGGATTTATTTTTATAGAGCGAATTACAAAGCAAGATTCTCGAGGTGACCTGCAGACGGGTGGCCGGATCTTGGCATGGACGTTAAAATTTTAGTTGATTTGTGGTTTATGAACACTTTTTTGGATCAATGAATGTCTCCTATTAACAGTTTCAGCAATTTCTTTAAACATTTCCCCCTTTTCTGAATATTTCTGGTGATTTTTCTTTCAATAATATATCGATATCTATTCTGTTGCTACATGAAACCAAAAAAGGTTTTCAAATCTCAAATCCTAAATAAATCGTAAAATAAGCTTATAATTACTTAAAAACAGGATTTAGTGCAATTATTTTACAATTAAAGGTCCTTAAAAGCTCTATTTTGCAAGTGTACGCAGGCGTTTGGCGCGGAAGGTTGGTGATTATTTGGTGGTCATCCTTATTTTTTTTAAATGTTAAATGAAATTTTGTTACTGTTGTTTTAATAAGGAAATTTTGAAGAATCCTTGACAGGTATGTTGATTTTCTGAAGCGAGATCTTAATAGTGATTATCGCATAAATACGTAAGATGATTGCCTGTACGCAGACTTGCAGAAACAAGTGTATGTTGATGAAAAATCCAATTTTTTTAACTTTGCACAAGAATTTTTGTTCTAATAATTCAAAAAGCTTTAAAATAAGGCAATTAATTAAATGGCAAATTTTGAAGTCGCTATCAAATAGTTATTTAGTAAATGATTGAAATATTTTAAAAATTATATGTTGATAACATTGCTAAAAATAGCCAGCTGTAGTTGGTTAGGCACTGGCCTTGTAAGCCCAAATTTGCGGGTTCGACCACGTAAAAAGTCAAGAGATTTTCATGACGCAGAAAATCGACAGTGTCGTATGATTTTGCGGCATTTTAAAGATTACTAGAGTGCCTGTTGGGCGTGAGAGCTCTCTGCGAAATTAAATTCCTAGTACAATTTCGCATCTTCAGAGATCAAGTGCTTCCTCTGGGGAGGAAACTAAGGGTCAAAATTGCATTATGACAGTTGGTATGCACCTGTATGATGCCACACTAAAAAGTTATATCAGTTCGCATGGAATGTACCAAGTCTGCTGTGGTAATTACCAATCCTCAGCCCTTTTGCACGAAGGAGAAAATTTTTTTCCCAGCAAGAACAATGACGAATTCAGAAGTATTGCAAAGTTAATTAAAAAATCTGACGATTTTGAGAATATTAAATAGAGATGAATTCTTATGACAGAAATTTTGTGATATATTACAAAAGTTCTACATTAAAATATTACAAAAAATTTTGGGATTAATTTCTTATATTTACAAAATATAGCAAACTATCTTTTTGAACTAACATCGTGGATATTTTAAAATTTACCACCCAACTCATTTTTACGTGGTAGATACGTTCCTAGAAAATCTTGCAAAAAAAAAAGTGTTAAAAATGTATGACCGATGATAAATTTAGAAATGTATTTCACTTTTTTAAGAAATCGTTCAAGATTAAAAACTTTAAATATTTTCCCAAAATACCGTGCAAAAAAGTGATAATAAAATCCGTCTAACATATTTATAAAACAAACTATTCACTTTATTACCAAAAAATTTTTAATTAGTGTACAGTGAAAATTAATTCTTTCAGTACATAAAATACATAAAAATTTTAATTGAAATTAGTAATAAAACTATTAGTTAACAACTATATATATGTATATATTCATCGCTACTTGATAATAAGCTTGCACGTTTATTATTAACTGGATAAAAATTCCATGAGCAGCAGATGCGTTAAATAAAAAAAAAGTAAAATAAAAAAAATCGTCAAATTCGTGCACCATGTTATATAAAAAGCGTGTAAAACAAGATATCAATCATTGGCATGGCCAAGTAATTTTAGCGCGTTTTTCACATGTTGTATTTTACAATAATGCAACTAATGAACTTTTTACTAACAGAAATTAGTGTACTGTACCACTCCTCTAAATGTACTACTATTGAGCTGAAAAGAAATATGCAGGTAGATTTTTTTTTAAAAAACTTTTGCAAACAATAAATTTACTGAGGTAAAATTTGAGAAAATTTTGTTATAAACTAGCGAAATTCAGGAAAATTTGTAGGAAAATTCGGGAAAACTATGGGAAAATTTAAATATGATTCGGCTGATCTAGGGCACAAATGCGACCAAATGCCGAAACCCGAGGTCAATTGGTTGCTTATTGGCTGAGAAAAAGGTAGGACAAAATATGGAACGAAGAGAAATTTGCGTCATAATAGCGCTTTTGTTCCACTACGTGAAAAACGCGCTAAAAAATGTTGGGTGTACTTAAATTACATTTTTAAATTTGAATACTGTATTTGGGATAAAAGGTGCAAGAGAAATTTTTGTAATACTAAACGATTTCTGGGATTTTATCAGATAATGATGCACTTTAAATCATTTAAAAATAAAAAAAAATTCCAGTTACTATCTTGACATTTAGCAATCATACATGATTCAACGATATTAAATATTCTCTCTCTTCCAGAGTTCTTCATCAATTTAATGTGGAGCTAGTTAAGGAAACGATTAAAAAAATTCTTGAAATTATTTATATACTTAAATAGATTTTCGGTTTCGTAGAGAACACTTCCAATAATGAGAGAATTTAGAAGGTCAGTTATAATTTGGCATTAAATGAATAATAAATTTATTTTCATGAATATTTTGTTTTTATTTCTTTTCACTTTTTGAGTGTTTTATCCCTTTTAAAACTATTATATCGAACTTAACCTACATAATTTCCATATGATGTTGTAACAGCTTTCCCGTATTCAGTTACGCTGAGTAGGGCTTTTTGTTGTTGTTGGAAAAAAGTTCATAATTAAAATGTATGGTGCAAAAATGTACTAGTGACAACCATTTGAATTAAAGCTATTAGGGGTAATCATTTTTTCTCTCCCATCTTGTTAGTTAATAGTTATTTTGTTCTATATATTTTCGTTTTTAAAGATGTTTCAATTTAAAATTTTATAGCTTTGAATGATAAATACAAAATGATGACTTTTCTTTCAGTCAAAACAATAGTTTCACTTCTGAATAATAAGTTTTCTAAATTTTGCCTCGTTTATTTATAATTTGTTGATAGAACAAGAAACAACAAATTTTTTTCTGTAAATGCTGCAGTTTAATTAATATGTTAATTTGACAAAATAAGAGATTTACTCAAATAAGAATTTAATTGTAAATTTAAATGACTACCTTTTGATTCATAAAAATTGCATTAATTTTGTTATATATTTATATGATTTTATTTTCTATTAAGCTACTTATAATTTTTTTTAGAAAATGAACACTTCTGTTTTACTAAGTATTTCGTTTTTAACCCTTTCAGGCTCAAGGAAAGAAAGTGGTTCGTATCCTTACCCAATAGGATCAGGGTACCGGAAGAATTTCCCTGGTAAGCTTACTTTCATTTAAAAATTCATATAAAATCTTTAAATGCAATGAAATAAGCTAAAACTTACAATTTACTGTCATTGATAATATCTGAATATTCAGAACAAACAAATTTTCACTGCATTTAAAAAAACAATTGTTAATTTTTAAGGAAATATTTTCTTTTTAATGAAATGATGATTTAAATTAAATAGACGCAAAACTTGCAAAATACTATGTGGCTAATCCCAAACATTAAATTGACTCTCACATGAATGTGTTGTGTCTTGAATTGATAAAGAAGCTTTTAAATAACAGCAAATATATATCCCTTTTTTAAAAATAATCCTTCTCTATATATAGTGCTTATAGCAGGGATGTCGAACCCTTATGAGACCTTAGTCAAATTTTCTTCATGTTATTTTAATACTAGCTCGTGTGTCAATAATGCCTATTTGCAACAGATTTAAGTATAAAAAATTTTGACTGAGTATTTTTAAAACTAAACATCCTTAAAATTCAATTGACTTAACAGGAAAAAATGGGCGTTGTTTAATGATTTAAAAAGTTTTAGTGGGTAAAATATTCGTCATAAACATTTTAATATTTTTAAACATTGTTAAAACAATTAGTTGAAAAAAAA
>BMAO01033343.1:0-85209 GCA_019973975.1 Trichonephila clavata
TTCTATTTCTAGCCAATTCCTTTTTTTCTTCTCCTAATGGGCCGCATATTGACAATTGTATTTACAGACACAGCAAGTCCCCAAATGGGAGAGTCTCTTCATGGTGGCCCCATCTAGTGGTGATTCTCGCTACCAAACTCTGATGCTTTGAATTGATTCCACTCTCGTACTGTTCATCCTTATATGTGTGTGTTTTTCTTTTTCTATTATTATTTTAGATAACGTAATGACACTGCAAAAAGTCAATAATATTTTAGGCGAACGAAAGCGGCAGTAACCGTCAATATTTCTTAAAATAAACAATCAAAACAAAAATTTAAGTCTATTTTTCTATCCGTTAGCAGTAAATAGGGACATTCCAGAGAAAAAATTTTAGAAACAAGAGATTTCACATCACTGACAAATTTTTAAAATATATAGCTATATTTTTGAAGTGAAAACTTCTTTAGTGGCGTTGGGCACTTTTTGGTAGCGGAAAATCTTATGGGTTCGCGTCACCGACATGCTCTGACTGGCGCACGCGCAGTTCGCTTTAAGACACTTTTTTGATGGGTGAAATCTTGTGCGTTCGCGTCACCGGACATGCATATAACAGTATATCTGTAGCTATGCAGCTGACGTATAGTGCTGTGTATATCTTATGAGTGAAATTGAATGGATTTAGTGAAAAGTTCAATGTGTATTTTCTGTGGAATGTTGAAATAGTGTTTTTGTTTTATTATTATTTGAATCGTTTAATTGAAGAATCATTGTGCAGTACAATAGTGAGTACTAAATAAATAAACTAATATTTTTAAGATAAAAAATAAATAACAGAAAATTATTTTAAATACTGGTATTCATTCTGGCGTTTGAAAATTTTGTATTATTTATTTTTTAATATTTAACCTCTGAATGCATCATTCAATCCGGATTAGTATTTCACAGTGGCTTAGACGTTTTCTTACTACCGTGGTAAAACAGACGTCTAGTTGTTTAATCATATTTTTATCGTGGATTTTTTTTTTCATAATTTATATAATGTCAGTTTTTAAAAATATTTTTTCTACCTATAATTTTTTTTAAATGAAGTAAATTTATCAATTTAATCATAAAGAACCTTGAATGTTTACACATGTACTTCTGACCATTAAAACTACTACATCATGAAGGTTGGATGATGTAACTTAGAACATCTTAAAGCATGGGCCAACTGGGCCTCCCCCTCAGTAAGGGCTTCTTTTCGTTCTTGACTCATCCTCAATAAGATCATCATCCGATTAATTTTAATGTTCGAATATTATTCCCTTATATATTCGTAAAACAGCGAATTCCGTACTGCATGTCAAGTGGTAAAAGCGGCAAGACTATTATTATGTGATGACCGTTGTCCATGTCTAGGTCTAGGCCGAATACCATAAGGAATCATTCAACTCATTTTGTCGAAATGTGGTCATCGGTCGAGCCGGTTTGGAACCCGGAAGGCCTGGGTTCGATGCCCAATACCACCAAATATCCACCGAGTACACACGGAGAACGTGCTCGTTAAACCAGTTGATCTGAATGGTGTCGCCATCTATCGTGTTGTACCTAGCAAAATCGCGCAGTCACCTTAATGGGGCTCAAAGCTAAGGCTAACGACAGGAGTAAAATTCTAGCCCTTAGCCGCAATGAATTTCGTGGACCTTGAGCTGATGTTACTGTCGATCAGGTGGCATAAGTAACAACAACAGCAACAATTTCACTCCTCATAAAATTTTCCATACCGAGGGCTTTATATGAAAATCGATTCTTACGGAGTAAGCTCCAAAAAACTCTAAATATTTTTCAACACAACCGTGCAAAAAAAGTAATAATAAAATTATTTTACATTTTTTTTTTTAACAAAAACAATTCATTTTAACACGCTTTTATAAGCTTCGCCTGCATGTAACGGAATCTTTGAACTCGATTTTTACCCACTTTAAATGGTCGGATTAATTCGAAATTTTGCACACTTGTAAAGGACCGATGACAATACAATAATTTTGTTCCATTCTAATGATCAGGATCATCAGGATTAACAATTTCCCATTTCCAGATTTGGCGATTGATTCCAGATTTGGTGACTAAAAGATTGTTACAGCCCTAAAGGGAAAACGCCGATGGGTATTCCAGATTCTAAAAAAAATGGTGCATTTGAGATAAATTCATCAATGAATGGTGAATGACGAATGATAGTTTAAAAAGTTAAAAAAACACTTTTTTATTATAGATCGAACTAAAAAAAATGAAATATAAATTATAGTTTTTAAAAAAAACTAAAAAACACGCTTTATAGTTAATCGAACTAAAAGGTAAAAAAATAATTCTTACTATAAAAAAAATTATTAACGAGAAAATGAATGTCATTGTGGTAAACGCGTGGGGTGCTCTATATCAATTGTTATAATTTCTTACTAGTTATATTTTGAAATACAGAGTTAGGGTAAAAATGCGTTGTTGTTGTTGCCTATACCACCTGTCTGACGTAGTCAGATCGAGGTCCACGAAATTCATCATGGCAACGGGCTAGAGATATGTCTGTCATTAGCCTAAGCTTTGAGCCCATGAAGGTGACAGCGTGATTTTTCACACGATAGATGGCGACACCATTCGGACCATCAAATTTAACGAGCACGTGCTCCGTTTGTACTCGGTGAGTATTTGGTGGTATCGAGCATCGAACCCAGACCTTCCGGTCTGGGGTCCGATGCTCTAACCACTAGGCTACCCACGGCCCTCTGTGTAAAAATGTAGTACAAAGCACCCCACGCTTTTCCCACAATGTGATATTCATTTTCTCGTTAATAATTTTTTTTAATAATAAGAATTATTTTTTTACTTTTTAGTTCGATTAATTATAAAATGTGTTTTTTAGTTTTTTAAATAATAAATTTTTTTTTTACAAAAAGAATAAAATTTAGTGTATAGTGAAAATTGAGTACACATAAAAGATAAAAATGCAAACAGAAATTAGGAATAAAACTACTAACAGCTACTTGATAACAACCGTGCGCGTTTATTATGAAATGGGACAAAAATGCTATCATCAGTACATGTGTCAGATATCTCTAGCAAAACTGTCGGATTTGAATCAAACGAAGAATTTCGTTCGTTGTTAACGACCAGTTTTTTTTCTGCTGCTAGAAAATCTGTTATTAGTAGGGTTTCTGATTTCCCGGGTTATTCCATTCTCGGGAATGAAATTGTCGTTCCCGGAATTCCCGAGAATACATCAAACTTTTAAGAAATTTAAAAACAAGTTATTTTTAAATAAAATCAATAATCATTATATAAAATAAGGATGTATATAAATAACAAAATTAATTCTTATTTATATAATGAGCTAAGTACAAAAAATATATAATAAATTGATTATTCGTTTTTGAAATAGGATTTCAGAAAGCATAAACAATTTATACTTTTATCATTCAGACATGGAAAAAATGTTACAGTTAAAGATTTTGTATATTAAAAATCTCGGGGGAAAAATTCACATTTGAAAAATAATTACTAAAACTATGTTCCTTTACTGATTCGCATGTGTTTGAAAATTAACCAGTCAAAGCTGAATCAATTATTTCTCTAATGTTGCTATTAAGAGATAAATATTAATATATATTTGAAAACTCATTTGTTGCTGAAGTGCTAATTATATACGTTAAAAATATTAATTATTGTATTTAAGATATTTTATTTGTATAACCGATTTCTTGTGCATGGAATTGCTGTATTATTGTTACATAAATATAAATAAATATTAATATAAGAATCTCACACGAAAGTTAAGTTTATAAAAACAATAAATAAGAAAAATTGCGCAATTTCTTATAAAAATATTCTCCCTCAAACAGTTTGTGGGTTTATTCCTGTCTTCAAATTGCTGATTCAATTAAATAGCTCATAATAAAGACAAGTATCCGAAATTTTTTTTAAAAAAAAAGATTAAATAAATAATAAATGTAAGTATTAGTACTTACATTATCCACATAAACCAACATCTTAGAATTTCGATCACATAGTGCTGGTTGGCAACGAAATGTGATTGCTTAAAAACCTAATATTTCTTGTTAACCAAGCTCGATACACCCATGGCTAGGCTGTGGAAAAACTCTCACCCCCCAAAGTTCCCATATTACACTCTTACCCCACAGTTGCGGTAACGAACATTCCTTCGTCCGGAAGATCGGGGTGAACGATCGCAAATCGTTCAGTTAGCGATGTCCGAGATTGAAATGTAAGGTCAAGTCAAAAATAGCTACCTCATAGATAATTGAAACCCCGTGTGATTCCCGGGAAATCCCAAGAACGAAATCTAATTCCCGGGAATAGAAAAAGCACAAAAATCTTATGATTTCCCGGGAAAGAAACCCTAGTTATTAGCGACTGTTTTTATGGTTTCTAAAGTTGCTTATATAATCCTTGATATCCTGCTACACAAAACTTACGTTCAAATTATAATGCACGCTCCATGTTAGAATCATAAGTACGAAAATGCTGTTTCATACTTCTAGTAAATTTCGTGCCCTCGCGAATTAAATCAGATGTTAATAGCTGAGCATTACAATTGACTTCATTATCATATAAACTGTCATAAATTCGATCAAATCGTCCTCATCCAACGGGCACAAATCCCCAGATGCTTTTAAAATTCGAGCTAAAGCAAAAAATTCGTGCAAAAAAGAAAGAAAAAAAAATCGTTCACTTTGTGTACAGTGTTGTTTCAATATCGTGTAGAAAAAGAGTTGGATGTATACATAAATATCTTCTTATAGATATCCATTGGATTTTCAAAAATGTAAAGTGAATATCCAAAGGAAATATTCATTGTATCGGAGAAAAATATACCTTTTAGTATGAATTTCCGTTTTTGAGAAAATAATATATAAAATTATTGATAATGAGCCCTTTTATATCTTTTATTGTAGGTGCCGATTTTGAACCAATGCGATGCCAAGAAAGAAAATGTAAAGAATTCTGTAGACACATTAGGCCAAGACCAAAAAGAGGGCATTGCGTTCGCAATTCTTGCAGATGTTATTAGCCGAGTTACTACATGAAACAGAAAGAGGTTTGCAAATAAAAATAAAATAAGAAAGAAAAAAAAATTTGTAAAGCATAATATTAAAACACAATATTTTTCATTGATTTATTTTATATATATTCTATACATCTCAAAACAGCAATTCCCATTAAATATATTGTGTTCTAGTTGAATTCATTTATTTTTTTGGGAGGGGTGGGGGCCGTGGGTAGCCTAGTGATTAGAGCATTGGACTCCAGACCGGAAGGCCTGGGTTCGATGCCCGATGCCACCAAATGCCCGCCGAGTATATACGGAGAACGTGTTTGTTAAATCAGTGGGTCCGAATGGTGTCGCCATCTATCGTGTTGTACCGAGCAAAATCGCACTGTCAGATTCACGGGGGCTCAAAAGCTTAGGCTAACGACAGGCGTAAAATTCTAGCCCTTAGCCGCGATGAATTTCGTGGACCTTGATCTGATGTTACTGTCGATCAGGTGGCATAAGCAACATTTTTTTTTCTTTTTCAAATCAATTTGATTGATTGATTGTAAACTTTAAACAATACGAAATTTGTTCTAAATTGATTAGAACTTCACATGGCTATAACGTCAAACATAGAAACATTTACGCAGAAAATAAGATTAAACATCATTCATAATACACCAATGGCCATTAACATTGCTACACCAAGAAGGCGACATGCTACAGACGTGAAACTTAAACGACAGGAAGAAGGTGCTGTGATATGCAAACAATTAGCTTTACAGCGCATTAAGACAAAGCAGGTGGCGGTAGGGACAGGGACGTCTTAAGTCACGGGCCAACTGGGCCCAGGCCACAACCTTGGTGGGAGCCTCGTCTCGTTCTTCAATAAGATCGTGATCCAAATAATTTTAATGGTCTAATGTTATTCCTGGGCATATTCTCCAAAAAATAGGGAATTCCACTCTATATGGTGCTGTTGTCGAACTTATTTTGTGTTGACTATCGTTCACGTCTAGGTCTAGGCTCTTACCACCATACACTATCATTACTTATTTAATTGAAAGGCGATAGTCGGTCAAGTTTGTTTGCGCCTAGGTTTGTGAGGTTGGGAGTCATGCGCATTTATTTATTTAAGACAAGGGTGTACCTGGCGTAACGGAGAATATTGGGGTCCCCTGCAAAGTCAGATTTTGGCCCCCGAGCTGCATCTTACGTACTTGGCGTGAATCAGGCTTTGGGCCCCCTAGAATCTTGACACTTGTTTCAGATAACCATTTGTGCAAGAATCTGACAACGTATTCCATATACTATCTACTTTTAAGGCTCATAAGGGTTTTGCGTAGGGGCCCAGGGCCTCAAGAAATCTTAAGACGTCCCTGGGTAGGGACCCCTACAATGTGCTTAAGTGAGGCCGGTTTTCATACACAAATTGTATTTGAACGTTGTTGCCTGGCGAAAAGTTGTTGGGATGCCTCGTGTAAGAAGCAGAAATGTGAACCAGCACGTTTCAGACTTTGATCAAGGTCGAATTGTAGCGTAACGGGATTGAGGTTTATCGTATTGTTGCTCACGTCAATCGAGATCCAATGACTGTTAGAAGAATATGGAATCGCGATGGGTTCAGGAAAGTAATATGGAACGCCGTGCTGGATCTCAACGCCCCCCCCCCAGAGGCGGATTAAGCGGGTGTCGGACCTGGCGGCCACCAGGGGCCCCAAGCTTGATGAGTGCAAAGGCCAACGACAAACCAACCACGCCACCTTGGACCACGAAATGAAAAGAAAACAAAGGTACAATGAAACCCCCGCTAGAAATTTATCGAGATGCAAGAGAATTCTAATGTAGAAAAACTTTTGAAAATATTTTTAACAATACCGATGTCGAATGCATCAGGTGAAAGGTCTTTTTTACTTTTAAAACGTGTTAAAAATAATTTAAGAAGTACTATGGGAGAAAAGACAAATTGAACAACATGGCCATATTATATACAGAATAAAATGTTTTTGGCAAAATAAATATGGTAAAAATAATTCATGAATTTGCCAAAGAGAAATCAAACTGTATAGCAAAACTTTGAGCTTTTAAGTAAGGTTTTTAATTTTTTAAATATACAGTTAAGATTTTTCTCTGGCCTATGAGTTTAACTACACTCATGTCCATAAATTAAGGATAATGAAGTTCAGGCAAAGAAGAGACAGAAGCAAAACAAATTTGATTTATTTGTAAAGTCTATTTATTAAACAAAAGGTAAAGAGCAAAAAAGATGCTATATGTTTGACATAATTAATAAAAATTGCGATTTTTACTTCCTGGAGTAAATTTCAAAAAATAACCTATTTACAAAAAACAGTATAACATGGTTAGTATTATGGTTAATACGAAGTATGTCTCCCGGACGATGCAATACAGGCCTTACAACGCCTACGCATGCTGAGTATCAAATTATCAATCTGATCTTGGGGAATATTACACCACTCATCAAGCAATGCCCTCCGAAGTTCTAGTAGACAGGTGGGAGGGGGTTGATGGGCTGCAATTCTTCGACCAAGCATATCGCACACATGCTCTATTGGATTCAAGTCCGGTGAGTATGCTGGCCAATCCATACGGGTGATATCCTCCGATTGAAAGCATTCGTCTACAATGTTTGCAAGGTGAGGACGGGCGTTGTCACCCATAAACAGAAATTCAGCACCCATGGCGCCAAGAAACAAACGTACATGTTGTTCCAGAATCACATCCCGATAGATGTGGCCTGTCATCGTTACACTCTGAACATGCAGGTCAGTTCTGGAACCAAGAATAATTCCTCCCCAAACGAGCCATCCTGCACCACCGTAACGGCGTCGTTCAATGGTGTTCTCTTGGTGGTAACGGGTACCTGGCGCTCTCCATATGAATGTCCGGAGAGAATCAGACTGCAAACTAAACCTGGACTCGTCGGAAAACATCACACAAGACCACTGTTGCGGTGTCCGCAATGCATGCTCTCTACTTCAGGTTAATTGCAGGCGACAGTGAGTTGCGGTAAGGGGAACACATCTGACAGGCCTACGAGCATATAGACCAATGTGCTCTAAGCGTCTGTACACGGTCTGCCTTGAAACTGTCGTACGGGTAGCTGAAGAGAGCTGACGAGACAGGTCTGATGCTGTGCTCCGTCTGTTTCTTTTGGCAGTAACTGCCAAATACCGGTCCTGATTCGGCGTTGTAACTCGGGGGCGACCTATGCTGTAACATCTACTCACATTACCATCATCTTGGAATCGTTGCCAAAGCCTGGAGATGACACTCTGGGCGATTCCAAGTTCCACGGATACTTCTAGCTGGGTACGTCCACATTCCAGTCGTACGATAATTCTACCACGTAACAAATCATCCAAATGCTTCCTTTGTGCCATAACTATGCGGTTATTGCACTGAAAGGCTTTTAAAGCGCTTGTGAACAATTTTACTTCTTTGCCACCATTCCTTATATACCCCTCTCTTACACTCTCATCATTGTGACGTAGTATCCGCGCCATCTGGTGGTTTCCTGTAATTTGCATATTCTTCTTCAAGATATGTGTGTTAATTCTACAGGTGAAATTTTTATTTTAGAGTTCAATTTCTGTGTGATTCTAAATTATCCTTAATTTATGGACATGAGTGTACATCAATACATTTTATTTTGAGAATTTAATGTAAGCGACTCTTTTCACTATTTTAGTTTTTTGACTCTTAAGCCAATGGGCCTCAAACCTTTTACCGCCAGGGGCCTCCAACTACCTTAATCCGCCTCTACCTCCCCCTCTCCACCTATCACTAGCAGCCGAGAAAACAGGCATGTTGCCCGAATGGAAATGGATCGTGCAGCCACGTCAGCAGCCCCAAGTCAAGAATTGGGGACGTTTGCAAGACACAAGTGTCTGCTTGAACAGTTTGACGACTTTGCAGCAGCATGGGCTCTCATCTCGTATACCATGGTTGAGAATACCCTTGACGCTGCATCACAGACGTTGCGTCTTCAATGGTGTGATCAACGATGAATCTGTGCACGAGAATGGCGAGACTTTATTTTTTCAGATGAAATCAGGTTCTGTTTACAGCATCAAGATTGTCGCATATGTGTTTGGCGGCAACATGATGAACGCACATTGGCAGCGGGCATTCGTCATCGTCATAGTGACCCATCACCAGGCGTGATTGTATGGGGTGCTATTGGATACACGTCTCGGTCATCTCTTGTTCGACGGCATGTTTGAATTTAACGCTGGCAATTTCGTCCACGTAAACGTTGCTTAAGTGTTATTACTGCAAGAGAGCGGAGGAGGGGGAGGGGTACATTTATAATATAAACTGAATTGTTGAAAATGTTAATAAATACAGCCTTTGATTGAATATGCTTCACAATATATTCATTCATAGCTTTATTAATATTTTATTTACATGTGAAGTATAAATTAAGGAAACAGAACACAATTTCTTTTTAAATTTTCTGTCTTAAGAAAAATGAAAGTTTGAAAATTAAACTAAATTGTTTGAAACAAATATTTTTCATATTAATACAAATAAAAATTTTAAAAAAAGACAACAGAATAAAAAATTACACACTTTGCTTGGTTATACAATAATTAAGCTATAAATTATAAAGACAGTTCCTTATAATTAACTTAAATTATGGCAACATTAAGAAAAATAAATTAATATCCTCATTAATAAGAATTATTACCTAGCACCATAGGGTAAATTACCAATTAGAAAGCTCATTCCATCGTATATATACACAAGTTCCATAACATTAAAAAAAGAAATAAAAAAAAAAGAAAAGAACACATTACATTTGAAGTAATATTCACAGCACCAAAAATTAAAACAATGTTTACCATCAATTTGAATCATTTGCAACGGTAAGTATAAATTGTATACATATATGTTAAACAAGTTCCCACTTGTTGCTTCTTTAGTGTTACCCTAGATCAAGGGTGGTCTCAGGGCCGGCTCTAGCAATTTTGCCGCCCGGGATAAAAATAGAAAATGTCGTCCCACCCATTCCGAATTAAAAAATTATTATTCAAAAAGATAAATTTTGTGTGTGAGTTCACATAGATACACAACTATAAAGAATAAAAATTCTTACAACCCAAAAAGGCAGCATAGCAACATCTTATATATATATATAATATTAAAAACTAAAACAAGGTCAAAACAAACAAAAATTACAATTTTTTTCCCCTGACTTTTAATCAATTTTTTAAAATCAGTTTATTCAGCTAATTCAAGTTCAATAGTCAACATAGTAAAACCGTTTAATTTATCTTGAAGAAAAGAGTTGTGGATTCTAAGAATTTTTTTATTAATTTTAATTTTGAAAAACTTTTCTTGTTACATTTATTGCCAAAGGAAGCGAAGTTCTGAATGCAATAGCAAGATTTGGAGTAAATTCTAAAGTTGAAATAAGTTTTAAAATTTCAATTGGGCTTTCTTTTTTGCCTAACAAAGCCGAAACTGGAACTACACATCATCAGCTAGATCAAGATAGTTTATATGTCTACCGTGATTCTCCATTGGTCTATATTCTTTCTAAATTTTTAGTTTTTACTTAATTAAAATTTTAGGGATATATATACATCTTTTAAATTACATGTATTGTACAAAACTTTTAAGAAATTGCTGTGGGTACTCATTAAATTAAATCTCCATCCCAAGACATTAATTGCTTAGTCAATTGTAAAAAAAAATTAAAAACTCTGCCTAGAATTTTAATTTAGGATTTTCCACCGGATCATCTCATGCTTCCTATTCAAAATTAATATTTCTTCGTCGAATTCTGTGACGTGACTGCGTCATCTCTAAGTTAGCAGGGACATCAATATCATCGGTACTTCTCTTGCATCACAGAGCATTTCATAGAAAACCTCATCTGATTCGAAAATCCTTAAAAAAAAAATTTTTTTTTAAATTCCAAAGCAGATTTTTGTCTACAATAGCTTGTTTAATGTGTGCAATTTATTATTTTATACCAAATAATAATGAAGCATAGGAACTTGAGTCGTTTAAGAGTTTAATAATCCACACACACAGAGACTTCATCTCTTACAGAGTTGTCAATTTTTGCATTAATATCAACACTAATTAAAGTAGTATAAATACTTCCTAATTGATACCTTAAGGCAGGGGTGGGCAGACTTTTCCAGAGTGCGGGATACTTTTGATATTTTCAAGGAGTTGCGGTCCACCTAGTGTCAATGGCGCACACAAAGGAGGGAAGGAGATCCTCGGGTCCGGACCCTCTCTCTCAAAACCCTTCATTTTCTTCCGATTCATTATAGTCCCATGTATATAGTATGTAAAATGTAATTAAGTATTTGATATTAGTAATTTTTTTATTTATTAAGGTATCCGAACACGTTGAAAATGACCAAATTCAGTCAAGACATATTTTTGTTTTTTATTTTATTGAATAGAGCTATCTTTTGACTTTACGAAATATACTTTGTTTTGTTTCTACTCTACCTAGAGGCCACATTACAATCAATTTTATTCAGTTTGAAAAACCGGAAGTGGGGTTTTGATCTACTAGAAGTGAAAATGTAATTTGCTCAAAATCTGTCATGGCGAGTCTGATAACTCAAAATATTACGAATGCATTTCTATAAAACTTTTTGAACCTGATATTTCTGTTATTTTCTAGAGAATGTACTAAAATATTTCTTATTGTATGAATACTTTTTGAGTTATGGCTTGTTATTTAAATAATGGTCTCATAAAAAGTGTAACATTTCTTATAATGTTTACTCAATCAGCCTCTAAAATTTTCAAATTTTAATAAAAAATTAAAATTTTAGTACATTTTCTAGATAAATGCATCTAATTTGTTTTAGTAATACTTTTACTAATATATGTTTATTACTTTTTTCTCTAACTGCTTTGAAGTCTTTCAAAAATATTGCTAAAATTTCACTTATAATTGCGATTTTTGTAAAATTCAGGTAATTTATTTTAAATATTGATAGTTAAATATATAGTAATATTTATTGGTATGGAGTCCTAAATGAGCATTTATAATGTTTGAGTATGCTATTTTGTTAAAAAGTAGTCTGAACGTGTTCGGATACCTTAATGTTAATTATTTATTCAATAATTTATTTTTTGCTGTTTTTTGTTCCCTACAATCGAAAAAATAAATGTTTGACTGTATATTGGGGTATGATACGAGAATGGTTGACCTCTTCAACCCTTGATCTCTTTCCCGTTAAAAACTCTTGTGTACGCTACTGCCCAAAGTCGTAGATGTGGAAAAGAGAGAGGTTATTATTATAACTTAATAATAAGTACGGAATATATACTTACCTACAGAACTAAAATTTAAAAAAAACCAACACTTTAAAACCACGTTTAAAGCAAAACGCAATACAAACTTAATAATAATAGCCCTAAATATACTTATATCAAATGATACATTTATTATGAAACAATTCAAAATACATTAAAGAAAAAAAATATTTTTATCTAAAGTTAGTTTTTGTAGTTATAGTCAGTAGAAGGCTTAGTATGCGTACTGTCAGCCAATCTTGAGTTTTCCGTGTAATTATTAATTGGTAAAATTTTTAGGCGGTCACCCTAAAATGTCTTGGCGGTCCACCGGTCGATCGCGATCGACGTAATGTTCACCCCGGCCTTAAGATTTTTATAGCTTCTATTTGGGTTTCCTACTGGAATTAAAGTTATGCCCTTGATTTATTTTGATTATATGGCCCATCAAAAAGTTGAAGAAAAGAAAATTTTAATTGGAGAATATTAAAAAAAATTACACGGCATCTAAGGATGCTTTTGATCTGTTATGAATGACTACATAGCACGGGGATTGTTCTTGAATTTACTATCCTCATTCCAGACTGTAATTCTGATTTTTTGCCTCTCATATTGGCATATATTGCAGTCTTGCCCCCACATATCTAACAAATTTAGACCGAATTTCTTCTCAAAGAAAAATTTGAAAGCTATTTTTCATTCAAAATTTCAACTAGAAGAAAGCTTAAAAAAAAAAAAACCATTCATGAATTAAACGGTAACTTCAATAGGATTAGATTTTGAATACATACATATTACACCAAAAATGTCATTTGTTCAATCTTACTGAAATCACGAGTGCAATCGAAGAATATCGAATAAATTTCAATAATCGAATACTTAAAAAAATATTTAAATTAAGTAGAAGTATATAAAAAAATTGATAGGTTGTTTTGCTTTGATACAAACATTTGAATTCATCAAAAATTGGCAAACTTGAATTTAAAAATCGATATGGATTTTCCAAAATCGTAATTTAAAACCGAGAATAAGAAGCTCCTATTTTGCTTTCATCGAAACACTGTATTTTTATTTATGTTTAATACATTTAGAAGTGGTAACTACATGGTAAAACATTCTAATAAAGTAAATTTTTCAAAATTAAAATTTTTACATCTAAATTTAACACTTAGCTGTTTTTTTCAACAAACCCACATACAAGAGAGAATTGATTTACATAAATTTTACTTATACAACTCACACTTCTCAGTCCAAAAGAAAATTCTGATTTTTTAGTTTCCTCAAAAAATGCCATCACTTAAATGTGCAACAATAAAATAATGTGACTAAACTCGTATCTCTTTAGATTAAAAAAAGAAGAGAAATATATTGAAGAGTTTGTTAATCACGAAAGTCAAACTAATTTTTAAGTCACTAAGTCAAGAATTTTTTTAAAAAATACCTTTTTTAGACAGCAATAACACAATCACTTATGTAAATCCTGAGAAAACATACCCCCTCAAAGTACAGTCAGTTTATGGTATATATTCTGTTTTTCCATAAATCAAAGCACCAAACAGGTCAGTGTTGAATTTTTTTTTCTCCGTTCCTTAATTGAAGTTTCATTGACTTATTAAACCATCAATATATTTGATCTATCTAAAGAAAAAGGAAAGCTTTTATTTTGAAATCCTAAGATTTTACTAAGTAAGAATATTTTTATTTCTCTATTTTATGCTTGAAACTTTTTTCAGGGTCACTTAAGTAAAATGATTCTTAAAAAAAGGTAAATATATATGGTCGCTATTCAAAAAGGCGTGTAATTGTGCCTTATTTGGAGGTGTACCTTACAAGAAGTACTACTGTATTTGTATATTAAGTCTTAAAAAATAATTCTAAATTAAAGATATAAACACTTGTAATTATTTCAAACAAATATGTAAAAGGAATTGCTCATTTCAGCAGGCAAATTTCTTCGAAAAAGAATCTGCTGTGAGTGAATATAGGGATCACAAGTATTCATTTTAACTTAAAGTAGCTACACTCAACACAAAATAAAACATCTCCTGTGGCTCTCTATCTTCCAAAATCCCTTATTACCCCTGTCCCTCCCTTAGCTGACAGACATCCTACGGGTGGTAGGAATATCCGTTGTGCCCTCACTCAGAGATGGGGAGAAAGTTGTGAAAACATCAAATTCCCCGATTTAACATACACTCCCCCTTCAGGTTGCAACATAAAAGAAAACTGACAGCAAACATATAGAGTATAAAACAAGGAAATATGATACATTAAATGAAATACCCAATTCACAATATTTCTGAAAATATATCAAAAAGTATTTTTCAAATTCAGTCCAAATGCCGTCCATGGTGGCATACCTTTTTAGGAAGTGTGCCACTTTCAAATGAAAAATAATTTCCAACAAATGAAAAGGAGAAAAATTTTTACTTATAAGCTTATGTATTTTTTATGCAATGAGTGCATTTTTAATGCAAGTCTAAGTAGTGGAAATTTAAAAATAATATAATAAATGATACCAAAATATAAATTTGGATTTTATTATAAATCAGTTCAATTAATTTTGAATAATATTTTGATTTTGCACATGTTATATTCATAAGAGAAAACATTTGTTCACAAATGTATAGGTGTTTCAAATCTACAATATCTGACAACTAAATTGTGTAAATTTGAAGAACTGCTTGTTAGTACAAATTTCTAAAAAATTCCTTATACTTGCTTTTCAGAATAGTATGAGGCTGTAAACAATAATTGATTTCAGGTGGGCAGAGGCAGATTAAGGTAGTTGGAGGCCCCTGGCGGTAAAAGGTTTGAGGCCTATGGGCTTAAGAGTCGAAAAACTAAAATAGTGAAAAGAGTCGCTTACTTTAAATTCTCAAAATAAAACGTATTGCTATAATAAAACTCATCAGCTAAAGAAAAATCTTAACAGTATATAACAAAAAAGTTAAAAACCTTACTCATGAGCTTACAGTTTTGCTATACAGTTTAATTTCTCTTTGGCAAATTCATCAATTATTTTTACCATATTTATTTTGCCCAAAACATTTTATTCTGTATATAATATGGCCATGTTGTTCAATTTGTCTTTTCTCCCATAGTACTTCTTAAATTATTTTTAACACGTTTTAAAACTAAAAAAGATCATTCACCCGATGCATTCGGTATCAGTATTGTTAAAAATATTTTCGAAAGTTTTCCTACAATAGAATTTCTCTTGCATCATCACGATAAATTTCCAGCGAGGGTTTCATCATATATTTGCTTTCTTTACATTACTTGTTCCAAGGTGGTGTGGTTGGTTTGTTGCTGTCCTTTGCACTCAAGCGTGGGGCCCCCTGGCGGACGCCAGGTCCGCCACTGCAGGTGGGTAATAACACATTACAGAGAAATTTAAAAAGGACTTGCAAAAAGAGATGCCATTTTTTTACATCTTGGAAAGTCATTAAACCTAATAAAGAAAGAATCCTACAAAAATGGATATTTTTTTAAAAATATATCACAGTTCAGAGCCCTATTAACTTTAGTAGACTGTTTCTGCATTAATATCAAACATGTTAATTTTTTCTTTCTAAAATAAAGACAAAAAAGCAAAAGTTTGTCCACTAAAGAAGGTATATGATCAACTAGCTTAGGAAAATTACAAGCTTTAATTTAAATCATTAACACGCTTTTATAAGTTTCACTTGCATGTAACGGAATCTTGGAACTCGATTTTCACCCACTTAAAAAGGTCAGATTAATTCGAAATTTTGCACACTTGTCAAGGCCCGATGACAATACAATAATTTCGTTCTATTGTCCCTTTCAGGATCGTCAGGAATAAGGATAATCAGATTTGGCGCCAATTCCATATACCACATCCAGATTTCGCAACTAATCTCATATATCATTTTTAGATTTGGCGACTAATTGCATAAACCATTTTCAGATAGGCGACTAATCTCATATCATTTCCAGATTTGGCGACTAAAAGATTAAAGTGCAACCCCAAAAACAAATTCACTTGTGGTTAGCAGGGAAAAAAACCAAAAAAGTGTTCTCTATGTGAGAAAGGGGGTGTGTGTGATAACAATTTCTTACCATAATATAAACAACTGTCTAGCTTTTATGAAAATAGAAATAAAAAAAAGACTCGTGCATATTGAAAAAAATTATTTATGTTTTAACTGCTAAATATTTTTTTATTTTTATAAAGCAAAACGTTTAGAAGTTATGATACGAATTAACATTATAGAAATACGTTTAAAAGGTGATAATACGATTGACAATGTCTGTTCGGGTGGAATTTTGAAATTGATTTTAAACTGTGTCTTTCCGATGAGCTAGAGACTTGAAATTTGGACCATAGCTCAGAAGTGGATGACAATGCATGAAAATGTGAAAGAAAGGGGAAAAAAGCAAAAAGAGGAATTTTATACTTTTTAGTCCGTTATAAAAACATGGTACATTAAAAAATTTTTTGAATTAGAACCTTTTTTTCCTCAACACACTATTATTAGTTTGATCTGTATCTATAGAGACGAAATCTTTGAAATATAACGATACAGGACTCAACCGAGTTCCCGTAAATGGAGAGAATAAATACCCTTCAGACCCATTAATTAATAAGCATTGAAGAATCCCAGCAGCCACGTAATTCCAGCTCCAAATATCAAACTCAAGGATAAATTCAACATTGAATAAATGATAGTTTAAAAAACTAAAAAAAAACACGCTTTTTTTGTAGATCGAACTAAAAAATGAAAAATAAATTATAGTTTAAAAAAAACTAAAGAACATGCTTTTATACTGAATCGAACTAAAAAATTAATTAATATAAGAATAAAATGATGAACGAGAAAATTAAGAATTATTTTTTTACTTTTTAGTTTGATTCAGTATAAAAGCATGTTCTTTAGTTGTTTTTTTTTAAAACTATAATTTATTTTAATGTCTCATAATATTGGTAAGAAAAGGTAAATCACAGAGCTAATCTTCATTCTAGAATAACAAGTACTCACTGGACAGTTCAGTGTGTTTTTTCCCCCCAGATTTTTTAACAAATGCTCCTTCAAATTCCAAAGTCCTCGTGAGTGAAAAAGGCAGGTGCATTCTCCACACGATAAATTTGTACTGTAATTCATTTGTGAATTTAAAATAAATTTTGAGGTTTTTTTTTTTGTCCGAGACACCTGCATTTAAATAAAATTTATTTATAACTATCTTTTCAAATTTGAGTCTTCATGTGCCATTCTTGCAACTCTGCTGTTAATTGCCCACCCCTGCCCTAAATCATGAATTGAATTGTAATCTTAAATGCTATTAACCGTTTTCCCTCAAATTTTTTTTCAAAAAATCATTGTTAATTCCATTATTAAACATAAGGAACTGAAACAACATTTTCTCTGGTGATTTTAAGTCTAATTTTTAGCAAAAACCCAGTGATACAAGACATTTGCTAAACTGGTATATGATCTCTTTTCTTAATGGCTTAACTCTCTTTTACAAGAGTAGAGTTTTGGTGGATTTTTTTACCCTCAGTAACAAAAATAACTGTTAAATGCTTTGAGGTCAGCCTGAGTGGTGAAGAACTAATGTTAGGTCTCACTGACATGGCAGAAAATTGTCTCAGTGACTTTCTGCGATTAGTTTTCCCTAAGAAGTTCTATTCCAAATATTTTAGGTGATCATAAACTTCCTAAATAGAGGAATTTCACAAAACAAAATCTTGGCATAGAATAAACAGCAGTGATTTGCTTATGTTCATTATAAGCTTCAGGCTGAGTAAAAACATAAAAGAAATCATATTCACAAATTCTACAATGCCAGAGATAATACTGAATCGCAATATACATGAAATCAAGATAACGCGGTATAATCAGGGAAGTGATTAATATTTTTTTTCCTTTTTGTCATTAATTTGTATAAGTATGACATTTACTTGCACCACATGAAACAATTGAATGGTTTCGAATTCATTTATTTATGTAAGATATAAAGAAAATGTAATTTGTACAATCGAAATATACTTTGTATGTGTTCTGAAATTAGTTCACACTGTTTCAAATTAGTTCTCCAGTAAGAGAACTGAAAGAAAGAATCACATATTGCTTACATCTTAGCATTTAATTTACTCAAATGTGATGCTGAATATATACAGGATATATATCCTGCAGCACTTAACATAACTACATTTTAATATAATATTGGTAGCAATTTAGTTGAGACATTTGCTTTTAATTGCACAAAGTATATGTCTCATTTTTAAAACCAGATATTGGTAATTGATATAACTGTGATTTAACATATGTTTTATAAAGCAAATGTCCATATTAACAAAAACATTTTCTGTCTGCCTTTGATTTTTAAATAAAATGGCACTGTGTAATGCTGAGTGTTTTTACTCGTGCATGATTATCATCTATGGTTGATTAAACAACAGAGAAAAATGTGCACTGCTTATTTTGCCAGCACATTTCATAATTTTATCTAACTAAAGCAATTATGAAATATTTATTGGAGTTTCTTGAATGCAGCTTTAAATGAAGATATAAATTTGGGAAATCTTATTAAACTGTATACATTTTTTTTCAACCAACTTTTAAAAAATTTCCCCAAATATTAAGATAAATTATTTACAGGTAATTTATTCTGGTTTCATGAATGAAGCACCACAATCCCATCTCTGCTTCTCTACTGAAAAAAACTGCTTGAAGTACTACAGTACTTTACTCAAATATGACACACTATAAAGCAATTAAATTTAGTTCTTGGCTGTGAAAAGTCTTGCATTTTTATGTCTTTTTTCTACAAAGGAAATTCTTTAATATTTTTGCATGTTTTAGAATAAATCCTACATACAATAGATTGGAACCTTGGTCAGAGAGAAAAAAAATAACAGAAAATGAGTTTACAGTTATAGACTCTTGTTAAAGCTAAATATATACATGCAGATATAATAAATATTTTATTTAGTATACAAAATACTCAGCTTTTATATATTTGATTAAGTACAGTATTTAAATTCAAAAGAACTACACAACAATTATGATATATCTCATGCTTGTCACTTTTCACTAAGACCAAATTAAGCTAAATCTGAACAGTTTAGCATTTCTTTTTCCAAGAGCAAAAAGGATAAGCATTATATAAACAAAAACATATGCAAAACTTAAATTTTTGAAAATTTCACTAAGCAAATCATTAACTCTTACAAAAAATTACACATAATAACAATGAAAATTTTCATCTGAGTTTTAATAAAAATCACATTTAATATATATCACATCAAAGCACCAACATACATTTCTACTCACAAGAAATGATTAAGAAATTAGAGGAAAAAAATCTTTGCAGACTTTTATTGCTGCCGATACATAAGAATTCCTTAAAAGTTTTGTGAAACCTCCAGGACACATAATCAACTGTTTATTCCATGACGTTAACAATATTAGAAAATAACACATATTTTTGCATTAAAATTACTAAAATGTAAGGAACATACACATCAACAAAATTTCATATATATATATATATATTTATAGCTTAATACTTCACTAATTGTTACTTTATCTACTATTATTTATTTTTTCTTATACTCACAAATTGAAAAATTATCAAAATCCAAATATTGCAGGTTTTATAAAAACATTAAGCTTTGAATTAGTTTTTTTAAATTTTCCAAGAAATAAATTAACAAAAAATTGTGAAAATTTACAATATAAATGTCAATTTAAAAAAAGTATAAATGCGGATCACCCTGGAATGTAATGTATTCACATATAAGAACCAAAAAACAATACTTTTAACCATACCAAATATTTTTAAAAACTAACAGTTGCTCAGTTTTAAATATATATTTCAAATTCAAAATTTTTGGCAGTAAGTAAGAAATCAGCTAAAAATTGCTCAAAATATATGTACAGTTTGAGGAAGACAAGTCATATATATTTCAAGACATTCTTTCTAAATTTTTATTAGTTCACTCTTCAAATAGCATGGTGACTAAGGCTGCACTTCTACACTGCTCATCATCAAGCCTTCTGGGCTGTAAAATTAATGAAAGGAGATGAAAATAAAAATTAACTAACTAGATATAAAAATAAATATTTCTGCTATAAGTTTTAAAAGACCAATTTTGTTTACCATATTTACAAAAAGCAAGTTTATACTTTTCAATCTAAAAAATTTATGAAGTTATAAAAGTAACAGTTTAACAGAATATATATAGATGTAAAAATTCAATTGCAACTTTCATTAAAAAAAAAAACACATACACACACTTGTGTATGAAATACCATAATACATCATTACAAAGCAATATATAAATATCATTAAAAAATAATACTAACTGTATTCCACTTCATTAATGTAGGTACGCCTGTAAGTTTGAATTTCTCATCTTTGCGAAATTCGTTGTCTGGATTTTTCCAACTAAAAAAATTAAGAATAATAAACCCATTAAAATAAGTAAAATAAAAGCACATAAAACTTTAACTCTGAAAATCATTACTAATATTAAAAAATGACACTGAAACTTCAATTTAAAATACTTCCATAAAAAATGCAATTAAAATTTTTGTATGTATTTATTATGAACATACAATTGTTACCAATTTTAATTCACCAGTCAAAAAATGAAATGAAATTCTTTCCCAAACCTAAATTTCCTTTAAAAAAGGTATTAATTTAACAAAACATACACAGTCAACTCTCGATAATTCAAAGTATATGCTCAGTCCCTATGAAAAACACTTGATAATTTGAACTAAAACAATATGTTTGAGAACACTCAATAATTCAAAGTAAAATCTGTGGCTGGCCAGACTACAATACACAATAATTCGAAGTTATCTTATAAAACTCTCAACAGTTTGAACACTCACTATCATGTACAGTCCAATAGCAAACAGGTTGGAGATTAAAAGTTTTGTGTTGTATTGTCTCTGTGTGTCTCCCCTGTATCATAGCCCTTTAATGACCATCTGTCTGCTACCCCTTCTAAGTGTTTTCCAGTTCATCAGGCAAAAATACACTTTTATTGGTTTCCTTCTTCAAGTGGACAATAGACCAACCACACCTGTTGTCAGCCATCCATATCTTTCCCTTAACACATGGCCTAGCTACACGTGTGTTCAGAAAGGATGGTCCAAAAAACTGTCTTTGAGTATTTTGGGAATATTTTTCTACTCTCCTGATAATTCGAAATTTTTCATTGGTCCCTCCAACTTCAAACTATTGAGAAATGACTGTATTGGGTTCATTTATATTTTAGGTCTGAGAATAGAATAAAAATTTTTGTTCAACATTAAATGAAATTTGAGGAAGCAATAATGCAATTATTTCCCCCCTTAAAAAAATTACTATATGGATATCTGCTAACCAAAAAAATGTTTAAATTATAAAATTCCACTAAACAAACAATCAAAACATACACACAAAAGTGCAGTTGAAATCCAAAAAACAACGGAGTCAAATGCTGCAGAAAACTTCAAGAACGAATACTGTATTTAAAACACAGACAATTTTAGAATTGAAATAAAATATACCATACAAAACAAGTTTTGACATACATTTAACATTTTGATGACAAAATAGAATTTATTTTTTAATTAAAAAGATAATCAGCATAAAATATACAGAATAAAGAAGAGTTAAAAGAAGTTTTACATATTTATTTGTAAACAGATTGACACTACAAAGAAAATGCAGAAAGGCTATAACAAATTTAATATTTTAAAAATTTTAATCATGCATGTATTATATGAATATATTTAACAGTTTTAGCATTGTTTGTTTAAAAATAATTTTTTTATTGGACATGTAAAGCAAAATCTTGATTTCCAGTCTTTAAAATCTCCCCTACCCCTTGTAGAGTATAATTGCGATTTTTTTATATGTAGTTATTTGCTACAACTTAAGTACACCTTTTATTAAAAAACAGAAACAGGAGGATGCATTTAAGTTGAAATAGTATAAAAAGGAATGCCCTAGAATGGTAATTTATAAGTGCTTTATTTTAAAAACATATTTATACAATAAATGTGTATGCTAGTGCCTTAACCCTTTCGCGTACCGCCAAGGCCAGAGGGTTTTGTGTTGCTAAGCCTAAATTCATAAAAATATCAAAATATAATCACATTGTTCAATATTGTTCTGTATATTATACAAATAGCATATGTTTTACATATTTTGTATTAATATACTTTATTTACTTCAGCCACTTTCTGTTTAAGAACAAGTTTTTAAACATTTTATTATAAGCAATTGTAAAAGTCGACCTTGTAAAAAAAGTACGAAAAAAAAGACAAATTTTGTCCACCAGATCTAATTATCCATAAAAAAACGAGACTGAAAACCCAAATCAAATGCTTTTAGAGAAAATAAATCCCTCATCTTCACTATAAACAAAAACCACATGTTCATTTCAAGAGCAGTTGTAAAACACTCAATTTGGAAATATTCCTTTCTCCTTATGTTTATAAAACAAAAACCACATTTAAGTGAGTAATATTTTTCTCATTTAGAGTAGAAGGTCAGACCTCCCTGTATCTCAAAATTTATGGACATAGAATGCCATCTATTGCCAAAAAACTGAGCTTAAAAAACATTCCAGGTGTCTGGCCACACTGGTGAGTCACTAGGCCAGTGAGGAAGAAACATGCTGGCTCACGGGTGAGACATTTGTCGCGAAGGGGTTAATGTATAATACTGTGCATGTGATCCCTTCCTCCTCGCCATATTTAAATTTTAAGACAATGTTCACGATATTTCCTACAAATAAAACTGAATAATATACTATTTCATCCCCTGGGTAAGGATTCTAGGTCTCTTTGCAATCAGTATGATTAGGTACATATTGTGTTAAGCAACCTCAAACAATAAGTAATGAATTTTTTTTCAAACTTTGTAAAAAAAATTTTTATAAAACCGCTCTGAAAAAAATATTGTGGAAGACAAATGAATTTTAAATTTAAAATTATTTCATTATTTTCATAAATAAGAAGTTAATGTTAGATTATAAACATACACAGTACATGAGTCAGAATAATATGAAAGAGTAGGAAAAAGTTCTATGTTCAAAAATAAGAATGAAATAGGTATATTAATTCAACTTACGGTTCTTAAAGCTTAAAACTAGCACAATATTACCATTAGCAAAATAAGTCATTATTACATTAATAACAATATTAACTACATCAATAAAAATTCGTCTACAACTATTTTCAGTCCAAGCACATATATTTAATTTCTCAATCCTTTCCACTGTTTTACATTTTTTACTAAAACAAACATTCCTCTCACTATAACAAATAAAATGGTTTTTAACATATTTATCTCAAAATTCAGAAACTATTTCTTTAAGGAAATATTTTTACACAATACACATGTAATTGATATATTAGTATTATAATAAGAAATATATGTATTAGCATCGCTATAGCAAAATTGGTGCCACCCCAATCGTGCCTTGATATGAAAACAACCAATATTCTGTTATTAATTATGCCACCTGATTGAGAGTAACATCAGACCAAGGCCAGCAAAATTCATTGCAGCAAGGGGCTAGATTTTTATGCCTGTCATTAGCTGTAGTTTTGAACACCATACAGGTGACAGTATGAACTTGCTCTGTTCCACCCCAATTTTGAGGGAGAACACCCTGGGGGTGGTCAGGGTCCTCCAACCTCCTGAGAGGACTAGCGGCTAGACAGCAATTTAGGGTACCCCCATGCTGCAAAGGCACTATACATTTATCAACATCCATGCCTTCTCTGGGTTTTGAACTCAGGCCCTATGGCATGGCAGTCAGTGTCACTAACCACTAAACCAAATGGGCAGAAAATACATAGTCATCATCAGATAGTATATCATATTTAAAGACATTTTTATCAGTAATAGTGAAATTCAAAATTAATCTCCAAGAATATTTGGCCTTTTGGAAACAGGAAACTTCAGACTGAAATAATTTGCTTCATCATCTTACAGTCAGGAGTAGCAAATACATATAGTCATCACCAGATAATAACGCACTCAAAGACGTATTTTCATCTCAGTAATAGTAACTTAAGGAATATTTGGCCTTTACAAAGATTCTAACAATCTATTTAAAAAAATAAAACAAACTAATCAGATTGTGATGGAAAATGGCCTCCATAGCATAGCAAAGTGAGGACTTTTAAGTCTTTCACATATTTAATGTTCAACTCAATTACACAACAGATTTTTTGTAGCAACATGACACACATGAATTTGACTGCGAAAATGCTAGACATAAGCCAGTGTCGATTTTTAAGCTCATTTTGGGCTGTGGGCATAGAAGATCTACAGGCCCCATTGAAAATTATATGAAAATCTGACAAGTCCAGATTATTTGGGCCCTTGGCACCAGCCCCAAGCGTCTAATGGATAAACTGACACTGCCATAAGCTCACAATCATGATCATTTAACTAAAGTAGCCATATAATAAATAGGTTAAAAAGTAACTACAATAATTCATTTCTCCACTCCTTAATGGGTTGCATTTTAGCAATTCAGCCTTTGCAGACACAGTAAGATTCTAAATGCGAGAGCCATTTCATGGTGACACCATGTAGTAGCGGCTTTGCCACCAAATTTGGATGATTGAATGTATATTCAATTCAAACTCCTGTCAGATGCTAAATATTATGATGAAAAATTTTTGCTGAGAGCATCAGAGCCTCTTACATGACTGCCTATGAATTTCGAATCTACAAAATCTATCGACTCCAAATGGGGTCGAACCCGCAACCTAAGGCTTACAGAGCGGGCACGCTTCTTCTAAGCCACCAGGGTCAATGGAATACAATTCAAATTAAAATTTTGAAAAAAATTTTGTAAAATGCAATTTGAAACATATATAAAAACATAATAATAAAATGTTTTAACAAATGGATTTCATTATTAAATGAATTTTTGAAATATTTTGGTAATGGAGGAGAGAATTTAAAGAATGCCTTACTAAGTTCTGTCACCAACACTGCAATAAATAAATACACTATCTTCTGGAGCAATTTTCAAACCTTCTTCAATAATTGGCTCAGCTAAAATTAAAAGATACATATTTGAAAATTAAATTATTTTATGTATAACATTTCTATATCAAAATAAGTGTAATGTTAATTATCTGAAATCAGAAACTAATTAAAAATGTTTTAAAAAAATTCTCTCATTTTAAAGAACAGTTAAACTGGACTATAGTTATAAACATATTGCCTTTTTAAAGCTATAATTTTAAAATAAAAAAATTAGTTAAAATAAATGATAAAAGGTATATATATTCTAAAAATTATGAACATTTTTACAAGTATAAAACCCATTAACATTAAATGATTTAATATTATTTAGTAAAATACTGTTTTTTATAAATTTAACATATACTTTTAATTTGGCAATACTTTTTTATACAAAAAAGAATTTTGAGCACTTTAAATATAATATATATTAGTAAAATTCACTTTAGAAGGCCTTTACAATTCTATCTTCCTTATTTTTAAACTTATGTTTTGTGTATCCTCACATTTTAAGGCAAAAACAGTTCAGTTTTCTCAATAAACCTTTCAGAAAGACCAGCAGTCTTTGCAGTCATGCTAATTATTTAAAGATTATGTCTTTAAATATATCTTCTGTTTCTCTACCATGGTAAGATTCATTAAAAACTCCATTTATTTTCTTTAAGACTTTTTATACAAAAAATTGTCTTTCAGCTTACTGGGATACAAAGATCATAAATGAAATTAACAAATAAAAATAAATATTTACTTACCACTTTCTGAATTTAAATGATGCTTATTTATATACTTAGAAACCAAACGAGAAATATAAATTGCAAGGGTCCATAAAGAAACACAAAAAGTATAAAATCAACGAGACTAAAAACGCTATGGTTTTTGTTATGAAACCTAGCATGGGCGTCAGTCACAAAGAATCAAAAAAGGGAAAAGTGCGAAAAGCAAGTAAAAAGTATGATGATGATGATGTCCACACATGTCCATATATACCGTAATTTCATGCGTATAGTCCGTGGACTATCTGTGTTTAAAATGCGAATTTCTGAAGCTGTGGACTACCCACCAGTGCGGATAATACGCTGGTTGTTCACGGTTAAAATCCTTGAAATTTAAAAAACAAGTTTCAAAGTCCCACGTACGTGCTTGCTGGGAGAACTGGATGTCGGAAGATTTACATACTTGTACAAAAGGAGGAAATATGAGATGCGCTTCATACACTGAAGTGGCCGAATGTGTCGATAAATCCTGGAAAAGTGTTAAAGTGTCCACCATCCGATCAGGATTTATAAAAGCCGGGATTGTTAGTAAAAGCGAGGAAATCACTGACAGTGAAAATAGTGATGCTGAAAATGAACTTTCAGACACTCTTCCCGAAAATATATTAGAACTGTTTAATTCTGATACCGATGAATCGGACTTTGAAGGTGTTCGTTAATGTAATAGAATGTGTGATTAATTAATATATGATTAATTAGTAAGCACTGTTTTTTATATGTATTTAGCATTTTATATCTGAAGGTATATTAGTAAGGAAGTACTTTTTTTCTATTTATACTTAGTTCTTTGTTTCTAAAATACATTAATATTGCCGTATTAAAATAACGTAATTTTGGACGTATAGTCCACGGACTATCTGACGATTTTTGAAACTTTTTTATATAAAATCGTGTCTGCGGACTATACGTGCGAAATTACGGTAGAATAAGGTAAAAAATTATTATAGAAAAATTATTTCTGGTACAATTGGAAGTAAATATCTGCAAATGTTTGCATTGACGTTAAAATTATTCAATTGAAATGTTAAGACTCTCCCACTTTATATCTCTAACTATTTCCACAAATTTATTAAAACAATTCACATTTTCTTCTTTGCATGAAGTTTTAAAAATTAAAACAGCAAAATAAAAATGATAATCATTTTAAAGGCTAAAAGCTGGCAGACTATTTTTTACATGCTTCAAATTACTTTCAAATGTATTCGGGCAAATACTAGAATCAGATTCCATAAAATTAACATTGTGATTAACAGTTAAATGTTGGTACCATTTCTCTCCTAAGGAATCTCGTGCTTTCCAGCTATCAGAATGAATTTGAGTTCCTGGCTCAACCCATTCCTCAATTATTTCTTTCATTGTTTTGGCAGATTTATCATCAACCACAACTAAAAAAAACTTTCCTGAACCTTGCTCAATACCCCCCAAAACCTGCTGCTCATCAAGTGGATGCTTCATAGTAGATTTTCGTTTGCCAAATTTTGATTCTCCTACCTTAATGATTTTCCCTACACCTCCAATTTTTTCCGAATTGGACATAACATTCTAAAATTATTTGATGGATATAATGTCGATAATCGCTCACAGTGCGATTAGAAAAAAAAATATAATTCCTTTGAATATCAGCTTCAGAAGTCCCATCAATCAATTCAAAAACTATCATGCCTTAAAGACTTGTGCTTCACAAGCCTTCCTCTCTATAACACATCTACAGGCCCAAACGGCATTATCAGAAATACCTTTCTTCATTCGAAGTGTCATTTTCCCACCACACTTATCACAATTCAAACTCGATTTCACCAAACCTGTTTCTATCAAAAAATCCATAAATATTTGCTTTTGATTCAATAAATGGAAAATAAACGTTCTATAAGGTATCCCCGTTTTACCAAGGCTATCTTGAAGACATCAGGCCATGACAGCCATTATATGACGTCACGAAAGGAGGGAATACTTTTCTATGCGCACTCACTTTGTGAGGAATATAAAGCTTAGGACATTTATTTCTTTTCAGGTCATAGACTAATATTTCCACATTTTATTGATTTTTTTTGTTCTCACTTGGAATATTTTCCGATGAAAGTTATGTATTAAAACGCTAGAATGATGTCTAATATTTTCCCGGAAAAGGGACAAATATCACTCGTGAAAGGCTCATAACAGTAGAAGAAAAATACAAGAAAAAAAAACTGACTCAATGTAAAATAATTTCTACCAGATAAAATAAAAAAAACTTTACTTGCAAAGAAAATTTGATAAGTAGAACATTAGAGGCATATTAATAAAAAAATCGCGTAAATTCACAAACATTTTGCTGGAGTTCCTTTTTCCTGTGAAAGGACATTTTTTTATGCTCATAGAATCAATGAATCATAACAAAAGACAGAATTATATATATATATAAATGCATGCAAAAATAGATTCTGGATTAAATGTTAAAAATATGTTATATATAAATATTCATTCAATATTCAAAAATATAAAATAATTTCAATCAAATAAAACATAAAAAGAAACATTTACTTGTAAAGAAAATATGAAGTAAAAAACCATTAGAGGCATATTATGAAAAAATGGATGCAAAAATATATACAAATATAGAAATGACAAACAGTTTTAGACACCACAGTAATTATAAAGCAAAAATAGAGATTCTGGATTATATGTTAAAAATATATATTAATTAAAATAATTCATTCATTCAATACTCAAAAATAAAATAATTTCAAGCAAACAAAATATAAAAAGAAACATTTACTTGTAAAGAAAATATGAAAAGTAAACCATTAGAAGCATATTATAAACAAATGCATGCAAAAATATATACAAATATAGAAATGACAAACAGTTTCAGACACCACAGTAATTATAAAGCAAAAATAGATCCTGGATTGTATGTTAATATATATTCAATTAAAATAATTCATTCATCCACAATATTCAAAAATATAAAATAATTTCAATGAATTAAAATATAAAAAAGAAACATTACAAAAAAAAAAAAAAAAAGATTAGACAATTATATAAAAAAAAAAAAAAAAAAAAAAAAATGACGCAAAATTAAGACACATAGTAATTTATGCATATAGTCGATTTCACTTTTTATTATAGCACAGTATCCTTTTAATCTTGGAAACACCTTTTCTGGATTTCATTTGCGCAAGATTCTGTCTACCATTTGATTCCTGTTTTGCCGGTCGGTTTTTTCGATTTTTTATTTTATGGCGATTTTAAATATATGCTAGTAAAAAAAAAAAAAAAAAAAAAAAAAAAAAAATTACATATTTAATGCTAATTTTATGAAAATTTAAAATAGCTATGAGAATTCTCTTCATCAGACACCACTTCTGTTTCAATCTATGGATTTTCAACTGATTGCATGCACATAGATATATTCCGAATCAAGAAAAAAAAAAAAAAAAAAAAAAAATTCAACTGCCTTATTTCCTGTTATTTCTTTCTTAATATTTATAAAGAATATTTTATTGATTAATATTAAAATTAAATAATTTTTATTCTTTATTTAATATTAAAATTAATATTTGTTTATTTAATTTAAAATTAATAAAAATTATATTAAAAATTATTTATAAAAAAAAATAGTTATATTTAATATTCTATTAAAGTTTGAATTTTCTAATTATTGATTAGGTTGAATATTCTTTAATTATTAGGTTGTATTTCAATTCTTTTATTATTACCTTATTTCTTATTCATATTACTTAATATTTTTTCTTAATTACTGAAAAATTATTTAATTATTGCTTAGGTTGACTTAATTTTTTCATAATTAGGAAATATATTCTTTTATTATTAATGTGCCTTTATCCATATTATTTAGTTATTCATTAACATTCATTTTTACTTATTGATAAATTGTTCCAGTTATCCTAAATAATTCATTTTTAGGTTGATGTACTGCAATTACTGAAATTTAAAGTTCGATCTGACAAAATAATTAAGCCAATTTCATGCACGTTTTCACACAAAGCGAAAAGTTATAAAAAAAAAAACAATGATTTTACCTGCAACACAATCTGGACACCAGCTTTGGCCTTTCTCATCTTTCGAACCGCTAAATAACACAAACAATGAACTCGAATCAGAATTCTCTTCAATAGCTTTTTTGACAGCTTGAAAGCCTTCTACATTGATTCTTTTCACCATTTTTGTTTAATTATTGATAGAAACCAATAACTTACGCACTTGACACCAATAATCACCGATCACAAGGATCTCAATGTTTTGAATTTGATATGATAGGTAGTGAGTTGAGGTGAATTTATAGTTTTGCGGAGCTGACATTTTTAAAAATTGATAAAAATAAAGAGTTTTTAAACAATATTCAATTTAAAATAATAATGTTTTTTTACAACCTCTACTTAGTACTTTCGAAATTTTTTCATTAACCATCTCCTGCAGGAATTTGCTTGAGTAAAGAATGATAGAACAACATTATATAACTGAAGTGAAATGAATGATTATTTATAATTATGAACGGCTGATAACGAAACGATAGCATTTTCTTGTTTTTGCATAATTTCTTGTCCATCATTACTGATCATTGGTTTATAAATCAGGAATTAGTGTCTTTAAAGCTCTGCATCTTTCATGACCGAAACAATCAATTCTGTGTGTTGTTTTGAAAAGTTGTGTTTTAGAAGCACCGGGTAACAATTTCAACAGAACATGCACACTCAAAAATATAAAATTGTTAAATCGACATAAATACCTGTCATTAGCTTTCTGTGTACAATCTATTGTTAAAATATAAGTGCTTTTTATTTTCCTTATTATTTAACCTGTTCATTGCAATAAAATGTCTGAACAGATATCTTCTGATGGATTCAAATTACCTTTCGATAAATTGGCAAATAAAGAATCGGATGAGAATTCAAGAGAGCAAATTGATAGTGCATCATCCGTGAACAATACCACGAATGAATCAGTGGTGCTTGATCAAACCTCTATAAAGAAACACGAAAAGATTCACTCAAATATAAATGTTCCTGAACTATATACAGTTCCAGAATGGGGTGGCACACCTCCGCCAAACTACTTTATAGAAGTAATTAAGAATGGTACTTGTGTTTCAAATTTTTCCATAAAATCTTCTTTTATTGTATTTGGACGGATGGAAAAATGTGATATTGTTTTTGAACATCCGTCCTTGTCAAGGTACCACGCAGTTATACAGTACTGCAAGGGAACTGATATTTTTCCAAATGGTTTTCTTGTCTATGATTTAGGAAGTACACATGGTACATTTCTTAATAAATCTAAATTAGAACCTAAAATTTATTATAAATTGAAAGTAGGCGATTTGCTAAAGTTTGGTGGTAGCTCCAGGCTATATATTTTTAATGGCCCTAAGGAAGAAGAAGACGAACTTAATAAGCAAACTCAAAAGTCTGAAGATGCATCAGTTTGCTCCTGGGGGATGAGGGAAGACGCTGAAGAAGAAGATGGATCTGTAAATCCATTTGCACTTTCTACGTTAAATGAAGAACTTTATATTGAGGATCCAAAGAAAACCTTGACTGGATGGTTTGAAAGAGAAGGTTATGAAGTTGAATATAAAGTTGAAGAAAAAGCTTTCAGAACTTTTTCATGTACTGTACAGTTACCTGTTGATACACCAGATGGTGACTTTCTGAAAGTTGAGGCTACTGTGAATGGTAAGAAAAAGGAAGCAGTTGTAGCCTGTGCCCTCGAAGCTTGTCGTACTTTGGACCGCATGGGATTGCTTCGACAATCCCACCAAGAGAGTCGCCAGAGGAAAAAAAAGAAATGGGAAGAAAATGACTATTATGATAGCGATGAAGACCCCTTTTTTGACAGGACTGGTCAAATCGAAAAAAGGAGAGAAATGCGAAAAAAACTGACAAAAAAGACGGAAGTGGAGAATTTTCAGTCTCTGGAATCAAAACTCAGTGCTATTAATTCTGAAATAAAAGAATTGACCGAAAAAATTGAGGCCTGCAATTCAAAGAATATGCAACCTTCTGCGGAAACTAGTGAGGATTCTCTCGAGTCGTACATGTCCAGCTTGTCCCAGACATCTAATGTACCAACAGATAAATTTGAAAAAAGGAAAATGAAATTAAGATTGATAGAAGCTGAAAAAGAAAGATCTCATATGGAAAAATTGTTAAACATTGCAAGACCAGCAAAATTACCTCCACTTGCTAAGCATCCTGGTATGATTGGAAAGAAGTTGAAATCTAAACTTCCTTTGTCACTTCAAAAGCCTAATATTGACACTAAACAAAAGAAAAAACAAGATGGGGATGTTGAAGAAGAAGAAGAAAGTGATTCAGAAAATGAAACTGTTATAAAAGAGCAATCAAATGAATCAACAAAAATAAGTGAAAGTAAAGATTCAGAACTTCAAGCTGATTCAAAGAAGTATGGGTTGGTGTTAAATCCAAGAAATGAAAGTGATATGGTGGTTGAAAGTATGACATTACCTAAAGAATCTGTTGCATCAAATATCAAAAGTGGTTCATGTGATGATGGTGATGACAGAACTTCAGATGCTGCAGATGATAAAAAAATGGATTTTCAGGAAATTAAACCATCTGTAAAACATGCAAAGAAAAATAATTCAAAGAAGTTCAAAAAGAACATTGATGTATATGAGGTAGGCAATGATGATTACTGCACATGGACTCCGCCAAAAAATCAATCTGGCGACGGAATTACTCATTTAAATGCTAAATATGGGTATTGATTGAACTGTAATTATAAATTAAGTACAAATCCATATATAATGTAAAACTTTAAATCAAAGTTATGTCTGAAAAGGAAACATATTTGATATTGGTATGGTATTTATTTATTCCTCTGACTAGTTATAAAATTCTGCCAAGTTCGAGTAATAACATTGCACTATGCCACCTTTAATCTATTTAGCATGATGTTAAAATCATGCTACAGACAATTAATATACCAATATCTCAAATTAATTCCTTGAAAACATTGCAATTCATATGAAACAGCACATTTCTAGCATGGAAAATTTTGTGCAATTTTCAGTTTAAATCTGAAATGAATGCTGATTTCTGAACTGTAACAAATAAGCTTTGCAATATTCAGAAGGGACTAAAGTTCTTTATTTAATTTTGATATTTTTTATTTATTGTTGAACAAGAAAAATGCTCAGATATATTGGGTAAATTAAGCAATAATGAAGTGAATTCTATAGTTGTGTTTTTTTAAATTTATTTATCATACAACTATTAAAAACTTTTGTATTAACTGCATGCAGTGGACAATAAGCAAAATGTTATGATTCATAATTTACTTTTTTAGTCTGGAGTACATACAAAAGTTGTTTGAAATTCATCAATAGCATGTGATTTATTTAAAAGTACTGATAATTATTTTTATATAATTTATAGTTAGGGTATTTAAAAATGTTCCTTTTATGTACAAAATTATATGTAGTGAATTGATTACAAATCACATTCAAATATGTTCTACATCTATACAAATAAATAAAATTGAAGTGTCTGTTTGTAATTTCAAATTAGCAGCTTTTTACTTAATGCACTAAAAGTATATACGGTACTCATAACAAAAAACCAATTTTTAAAATTTTTGTCTGTCTGTCTGTTTGTTCCGGGTAATCTCAGAAACGGCTGGTGCGATTTTAAAAATTCTTTCACTAATGGAAAGCTACATTAACGGGGAGTAACATAGGCTATATTTTATTCCCGTATTCTTACGGGAACGGAAACTATACAGGTGAACGTGAAACTGAACGCCAAGCTGAGCTAATGAAGTCGTTGTTTTGGTTACTGGCGACTGATGCTCTTCATGAGACATAATAGTGTTTATGCGCACATGATAATACACTGACACGTGCCATAATTTTTTTTTATGATAGTTATCTCACTGTTCAGTTAAGTAGAGCATCGGCTGTTTCGGATGCACTTTTAAAAATAATAAATCAAGGCTTCATAAGTTTTACGGTTAGTTTTAATCCTTTCTTTTTTTTTATTTACATCTTTAGTCACATTTAAACAATAGTTATTATAATCCCAATCTATATCTATACAAATAAATAAAATTGAAGTGTCTGTTTGTAATTTCAAATTAGCAGCTTTTTACTTAATGCACTAAAAGTATATATGGTACTCATAACAAAAAACCAATTTTTAAAATTTTTGTCTGTCTGTCAGAATATAAGCAGATATATTTATAAAACATCATGAAATACCCAGCGAAGTGGGAGGGTAACGGCTAGTTCTTAAATAAATCTGCAATATCAATTATTAACCATATGCTTTAAAATTTTTTGTTCAAAATGAACATCATGTGACTTGGGGAAAAAAATGAAGAATGCAATTTTGGGTTGAATTGTCGAATCGGTCACTTATCTCGCCAAATCGATAAAAGTGCCAAACCTGGTGACCCTTTTGATTTTTGTATCAGTGAGGGAGAAGTCGGATCGTGTTGTAGTAGGGTTGTTACTCTTTAACGCAACAGGCAAAAATGCGCCAAATGAGCGTTTTTTCATAATTTGGCGGACCAGTGGCCGATTCGACAATTTCACCCAATTTTGCTTGATATGATTTTATTTATACTGAAAATTAGAGAGAGAGAGAATGGCCCTTTTCAATTTTTTTATTGTAGTTATGCATACCTACCATCTTTTAAGAAATGTGAGTAAAATGTACGGTTTTCAGTCTTTAATTATGCTTATTTACGTAGATTGTTCATTTTTATGCATTTTTGCAGAATTCCCATCATTCACTGATTGTTACTTTTATTTATCATTTTGTATTCTCTTTGAAATGAAAATAAGTAGATGAAAACCATAAAACTCAGTGCCATCAGGTTTTTAAAAGTCTATGAAGTTTCTCCTTCAAGCTGCATCTTGTATTTCATTAGTGGTTGGTTCTTTATTTGCAAGTATGTATTTGTACTTCATGCATTGTTTTATAAAATTTAATATGTTTATTAATTGTTTTAAGAATTTGCTCAAAATGTCTCGTAAAAGTTTTCTAGAAATGTCCAATGTGCTTATTTTTATTTTCTCATTTCCGTACACTGGAAGGTATGATTATGAGACTTAATTCTAATTATTTGGATTTTAGTGCTTGAAATCAAAATTTAAAAAATAAGCTCCTTAAATAACTAGTTGTGGCATTTGATATTATACCTTTTCGGTGACATCTTTTAAAAATTTAAAACAACTTGATACTGACGAATGCAGCATATCTTCATAGTAATTTTTGTCTGATCAATAAAAAATGTTAGAAAAGTATGACTCATTGCTGTTTTGTATTCCCAAAATATTGAAATAACTAAGATATCTTTAAAAAAAAATTAGTATGAGAATGAAGTTAAATAATGGACAAAGATTATTTTTGAATTTCAGTGTAAGAGCATATTTTGTAATATAAATTGAAATGACTTTGTGACCTAGTTTTGTGACATTTCATTAATGAATTTTTACTATTTCCTTTTTGTAGGTCATGTCATACTTCTGGTAAATGAACTTTATTATGATAGGAATTTCGTGGTTACATTTTCAATTATTAAATTGAAAAAAAAAAATGCTAAAAGGGATTACACTGCATTTATTCCAATCCCCCCACCCCACCTCCTGATATGACAAAGTAATATACTGAAAGAAAAATATTAATTGTTGGCTTAATTTTACATCGAATATTTTGTAATTTTTAGAGTCCATTTTTAGTATTAGTATATTTGTTAAGGTTAATAATAATAAAAGAAAAAAATTAAGCATCTTTTAATTTTTCTTTGAATTACTTATCATTGAAAATTATATTCAATCATTATGATCAATGTTTAGTCTTAAAATATTCTTTTTATACTTATATATAATGCAAAGCTCATTCCAGATTCAATAAAAGACAGATAACTTAGGGGGGGGGGAATATGCACAAAATATGTTTTTGTATTTAAAAAGCACAATATTAATTGGCAGGGAAAAGGACTCGTAAAAGTAAAATTTTGTACATAGTATGTGGTAGTAAATTGTTGTTTAAAATAGTCGAGTAAAAGGTGCTCTTCTGTAATGCCAAAAGTAAGGTTTTTTTTTTTTAAAGTGTGTGAACTAAGATGAAATACAGTTGTAATATGTTATTGAGGGGTTGATTCCCCTAATAATTCAATCTGATTTGAAATAATTCATGTCTTTTGTGTTGTATGTGTCCAAAAATAAATGTTTGCTAAAAGACCGAAAAGTATTCATTATTTGAAGTGCCATCAATGGTTTTAAAAGTTTTTTTTTAATTGCATGTAATATCAAAGCATTAAGAATTGCCTCTGTACGATTAAGTACTTTGCCATTTCTAAATTATATTTTCTTTTGTTGGTATTCCTTTTACTAAATTATTTAATGTTCTAGTTAAATACTGAACTCAGTGGCGCAACAGCCCATGAGGGACAAGACCTACTGTGCCTATCTCAGTTTACATGACCTTAGGTGCTGGGGTGCATGTGCAAATGTATCGGTCAAGTGGTCAGTTTGATGGGAAAAGTGAAATACTATTTAAAACTATTTTCATTAAAGAAATAAGTGTTACTTAAGTATAAGTGTATGTTCTTTATTTACATTTATATTTTTTTCCCTGATTACCTCTGAAATCTGGATTTAAGCCTACAATGGCAGTGTGATTAATTTTTAATTAAATGTTTAGATTGTTTCAAATCATTCCAGTTCGTAAAAAAGTGTAGCACTGCCCGGGCATGCAGTTGGGTCCAAAACACTTTTTTAGCTACCCTCCCATTGCTCGTGCCCTTTTCAAAATTGACATTGACTATAACATGTAAACGCTATACACAGATGAGGCAGTGATTTGCACCTTTGGCACTATCTGATTTTTATTTCATTTCTGCCTGTGTTTTTTGCTATACACGGCAGCAACAGATTGTTTTGTAATGAAAGATTTCTTAAAACTATTCCCAACTCTCTTTTTCTTTACATGGGAGATATGTTTCTTAGAAAACTGTGCAAAAAATTGTGTTAAAAAATACATGCAACATATGATAAATTTGGGGATATGTTCCCCAACTTTAAAAAATTGTACAAGAGGAAAAATCTCTAAATATTTTCCCAAAAAACACATGCAAAAAAAGTAGCAATGAAATCCATAGTACATTTATATAAAACAAAAACAATTCATTTTTATCATAAAAAAAAATATGTTGTTCCATACTTGTAGCAAATTTCGAGCCCTCCTGAAGTAAATAAGCTGTTAATAGCTGAACTTAATCTTCGGCTTCGTCATTATCGCCTTCTTTATTATCATAAACTGTCATAAATTCTGTCAAATCATTCTCATCAACAGGCACAAAACCCCCAAACTTTTTTGAAATTCGTGCTAGAACAAAAGATTTGTATAAAATAATTTTTAAAAAAATTCCTGAAATTTGTGTACCGTGTTATTTCAAAACTGTGTAAAAAAAGGTCATTCCAAAAAACAAAAAAGGGTTGGGTGTATTGTGATTGAAATTAAATAGGCTATTCGGCTTGTTAATTCTAAGTAAAAAAAAAAGAGAGAGAGAGCGATTTTTTCAAAATAGCTAACATGTACATTGTGAATGTCAAGCCAATTTCAAAGATATTATTTGTAAAAATTAAACTCAAAATTTTGTTACAAAATAATTGATGATTATTTATTTTAATAAGTTAACATGAAGTTTTTAATTTTTTTTATGAACTTGAAGGGTTTGAAAGTATAAATGCTTTATTGCTGCTGTAACAAGTTATTTTAGATTACAGTATTTAGTAGTATAAAAGTGGATAAAATCAATTTCGTAAGACCATTCACTTTTTTCACTGGAAAAAATTATAAGTTCTTTAATTAAGGTGAATTGATGTATAACAACTCTGTGTATACATGTACAGTGGACCCCAAAAGTGTTCGTATACTTGCAATTTCCGAAAAAAATGTAATGTTTTCGACTTAAAAATATTAATATATTGGACTTGCAATTTTTTTACGATATCTGCAATTTGTTCTTAATGGAATGACATAGTCAATTTTTTTAAAAATAGTATAAATATTTGTAAAAATTAATAATCAAAAAGCTACTGAAAAATTACGCCACAAAAGTCTTCGTACACTTAGCAAAAATCTCAGCATAGCCTTAAATATTGTATTCTTTCTTAATTTAGTACTTAGTAGGATAGCTTTTAGTATCCACAACAACTCTTTTTTGTCTTGGTGTAGATTTAATTAGTTTCTTGTAATTTCTGCATCGATTTTCCTTAATTCTTCGGTGACTATTGTTTTTACTTCCCATTATGTGTTTATATGTCCTAATAACATATAAACACATAATGGGAAGTAAAAACAATAATCCCCGAAGAATGGAGGAAAATCGAAGCAAAAATTACAAAAAACTCATTAAATCATTATACACCAAGACGAAAAAGAGTTGTTGTGGATACTAAAAGCTATCCTACTAAGTACTAAATTAAGAAAGAATACACACAATATTTAAGGCTATGCTGAGATTTTTGTTAAGTGTACGAAGACTTTTAGTGGCGTAATTTTTCAGTAGCTTCTTAATTTTTAAAAATAATATTTACACTATTTTGAAAAAAATTTATTATATCATTCCATTAAGAACAAATTGCAGATTTATTAGTGGAAAACATTAAATTTTATTGGAAATTGCAAGTGTACGAACACTTTTGGGGTCCACTGTATATGTACATTTTCTGTTATTAATTGCTTAAAAAGGTGACCAAAATTTTTTTTATCATAATTTTTTCCAGTTGACCTTCACTGTGCACAATGTTATTGTACAGTAAAACTTCAACTTACGCAAACCCTGAGTTACACGATTTTCAAATCTCATCGATTCGTCTTTTGCTTAAGGGGGAGGGGGGGGATTAGTAACATGATTTAAAAAGTTGTCGATCTTGCCAGGCAAATTTAGAAGTGTATAGGGATGAAGTTTAAGAATTCCTAGATTCCCATAACCAGGAACTAACAATTAATGAGCTCATAGAAATGCATGAGCAAAAGTAAGACATAGAAGAACTTGAGTCTCAAGACCCAGTTAGATCATATGATCGAATGACGGTTGGGAATTTGACAGAAAGCCCCTCAGAGAGGTTAATTGAAAAAGGGTTACACATTTTAGAAAATATAGACTCCAACGAGGAACGTATTTTTTCCAATAAAACAAGAATTTAAAAAATATATTAGCATGCTACAAGGAAATTTTGCAGGAGAAAAAAAATCTTTTCGCCGACTGACTATTTTGTTGGATTCTATGAAACCTTCTACATCAAAATGGCCGCTGTAGCCTAGTGTCCAAGGAAACGGACTCGTGGCCGGGGTGTCGTGAGTGCGAGCCCAGTGCCGCGAAAGATCCGCTGTGTACGGGAACGATGCACGAAAATCTGTCGAGAGCTCAAACTTCCTCCCGTTAGTGTGGTGTGGAAGTTAGGAGAGAGGGTTGGCAGCTCAGGTGTCGTTCTCGTCACTTGACCATGGTTCAAAATTACAAGGTCCGTTGCCAAAAGCCCTCGTGGAGCTGAACAGTGTGACGTTAATATTCACCCACTCTATATTAAAATAACTTCTGTTTGCGATTTTGTATCTAAGAATTTATTAATTTTTTTTTCTAAATTATTAATTTCATCTCAGGCGCTAAATAAAAATAATTTATATGTTTTTATGTGCGAAATCATATCCCGATTTACGCGAACTCGACTTACGCCATTATCACTCAGTCCCACCTATCATATTACTGTGGCCGCGGTAGCCAAGAGGTTAAGGTATCGAATCATGGCAGGCTTGTCATGAGTTCGAGCCCAGTACTACTAAAGACCCGCCATGTAGGAGCGCGATGCACGTTAAATCTGTCGAGAACTCAAACGTCCTCCCGTTGGTGTGGTGTGTTAGTTAGAAGAGGGGTGCCAGCCAGGTGTCATCCTCGTCACTTGACCATGGTTCAAAATGACTAGGTCCGTCTCCAAAGGCCCTCGTGTAGCTGAACAGTGCGACGTTAATATTCACTCACTCACTCGGGGTAGTACTGTATTTTAATATTTGGAGCTGGAAATTTCCCTGATTATATTGACACGTTTCTTTAAAAAAAATAATCGTTTATTATCCATAATATAAAAGTTAATGGCATCCACTTCGGGATTTTTTCTCTTATCATTTTCCTCAAAATGCTTACGTGAACCTAATTCAGTAACAAACAATTTTTTTTTTCCAATTTTGTTGCCATATCGATTTCATCACTGATATGATTTTTATTTATTTATTTGTGTTCTCACAAACTTTTGTTGGGATTTTTATGAGCTAACAAGGGCTTAGATACTGCCGTATCAATGATACGAGGCCCCAAAATGCGTAAGCAAAACACCACAAAATATTAAAGGGTACCAATAGAGAGCCCCGAGAAGTTTTGATACAGGGCTAACTCAAGACTAGCTACGCCAGTGTAATTACAATTTTTCTGTAAGTATACTAATTTCTTGATTACTTATAAATAATTTTTTAAGAGCAACAGAAAAATAAAAGGAGAAATTTACTTATAATGAATTAATTCAATGTAAGAAAATATATATTAAAGCTCATGATAGAATTTTTCCTAAGACCAACCACGGCAAAGGTGCAGTCAGTTAGGAATAAGTTCTTTCTGTTTAGAGTTCCATTTAATTTTTTTTTCTCGAATATGTGCATCTTTAAAAACAGTTATTCTGTATATAAGTGTGAGCATTACAATGGCACATTGAATTCATTGAAAATGGCTTATATTCAAAGTTTAATTGAATCTGATTTGGAGGATTGAAAATCTTATTATATTATTTTGCATATAAAACCAGTTTTAACTGAACTCACAAAAGAATTTTCTGTGAGGGATGCAGAATTATATTACACTTTGGCCTTGGCTGAAGAAATGTGTACATTCGAAGCCACATAAAATGCATCGATATAACTTTCAGTATAGTTGTAAGACTTATTTGGTAAGAACTTGTAAGATAACAAAATTTACCGATGAGGAATATTTATTTGGAAAAAAAACAATACTTTACAGATATTTCTGATATTGTATTTGTTTATATAAACAAACTGCTATAGTTCATGATGTAGTCAGTAGGCTTGGTTTTAAATCTCTGGTTGTTAACAAAATCAATTCTAGTTAATATTTTGCTTTGTTTCATACCACTCCAATGAGTAATCTTGTCAAAGATCTGTTGCTCTTTATGCTTTGAAAGGTGGTCATGAAGTTAGATCTTAAAATTTCTCTATAATGTGAATTCTTTAACATTTATCATTCGAAAATCATGTTTAATAAGCTGCGATTTAATTTGATATTGCTACGAATAAGTTGAGATTGCTGCGAATATAAGTTGCGATTTAAGTTAAGATTGAGCATTAATTCCCAACATTGATAGTAATTTCCTGATTGATTTCATTTGGTCTTGGATAGAAAAAAAATACCATTACTTCGACACTTAAAATATTTAAAGAAAATTGAGTGTATTGTTTTTGTCCATATTTGATCTCGTAGCTTATTCAGTAAAATTGATAAGAATTATTACCATTGTAATTTTGACAGTATTTTTTTATTATTATTATTTTCTTGTACCATGAATGGCATTTAATGTAGATTCTGTTACATTAAAAGGGGTGATAATTTTTCTCTGAATTTATAGATTTAAATTGAAAATTTCAAATCTTGCTTGCCTGTTTGTATTTTTTAATGACTTAGTTTTAAAAAAATTGCAAAATTTTCAATTAAAATTATTTTCTATCTATGTTTATTACATAACATTCGAAATGGTGCCATCATTTGTTGCCCCAAGTAGGCAATACATCGGACGTGATGGACGGTTTACGCTCCACACACGTGCATCTTCTCGACCATAATCCAGCACAGTAACCTCCTTTCCGCCCTGCTGTTTTACATAGCTGATCGCACGCATTCCAGTTACCCGGGCACATGTTCTGATAGGTTATTGAAGCTGATTGCACTTCCGAACCTGGAATGAAAAAGCAATAGGTTTTGGCTGAAATGCTTCAAAAATTATACCATAAAATGAAACGTTTCGATGTTTGAAGATTGCACTTAATAAGAGGGACATCTTAAGGCATACGCCAACTGGCCCCAAGACCTCGGCCGTGTTGAGGGCCTCGTCTCCCTCTGGACTCAGCCTTAATAAGATCATAATTCGAATAATTTCAACGGTCAAATATTATTTCCGGTTGAATTGTCCGAAAAACTGGGAATTTCGGGCCATATGTCAACTGGCTACTTGCGACGACCGTTGTCCATGTACAGACCTATCACCATTCACCATCATTACTCATTCAGTCAAAAGGTGGCAGTTGATCGAGCCGGTTTGGGCGATTGTAAGGCATGCATATCTATTTGTTTCGGATTAGTGTTTGTACGAGTATTTGACAACGCATACTATATACTGCTTACTTTTAAGGGTCATAGGTGGGGCCGACTTTTGAGAAGGGGAATTTCGTGGTCATGCTTTCATTTTTCCTTTCTGCTAGATGTTTTTCCCCTTTCGAATTTAATGTTATAAGTACCTTTGATTGAAATGCAATAATCGAGATTTTTACATCTCTTTTTAATTTTTTGATACGAATATTCCTCCTTAGAAAGCGTACTTACGTAACCTTCATACCATATATCATTTTTAGGAGCCATTTATAAAATCTTTTATTTTACATTTTAATAAAAAAAACCCGAAGCAAATGATTATTCTGAAGTTGCCAAAGTTTTATTTCAAAATGCTAACTAGAGAATGAATTACAAAATAATTTCCATGAAGTGTGTGTGTGTGTGAACCACCTTTTGTATTTCGAAAAATATATATCACAGCTAGAAAAAGTAGTTTATATGCGCCTCTTTTCTTTTACGTCTAACTACTCTTGAATTACGAAGCAATTTTTTTTTAAATCTATTTGAAAATGCTCAAACAAATTTGTAATGGTACGATGTCCTGAGAACACAGTCAATTTCTTTACAATAAAATTAACATTCCAAAAGAAATAACAATCAAGTTTCAAATGCTCAAAAATATTGATAAGACTTGGGTATAAAACATTGAAAATTGTACTAAATTCTACAGACTACGAAATATGCCGCTTTAAATTTTATTTATTCACACTGCATCTCTCTTTAAATATCAAATTTTGTGACAATGTCCCGAGACCAGTGCTTCTCAAACTTTCAGTGTTTGCGAACCAATATTCAATCATAATTTTCATCGCGCTCCCCTCCTTACAATAACACTGTATTGAATTTAAAAAAAATACTTTGAGCTAAAGCTACAATACGTCTTTTACCTCTTAAGTGTCACCGACTTATATAAACGTCTCGCTCACCCAATGCCCCGTACGTATATATACGTATTTCAGAGATGCGGTCTTTTCTGTGCATAACTATTCATAAAATTATTCTGAAGGCTTTGGAGTACAATAAAAAGACATTGACAGTGTTTGCGAAGGATTTACTTATTTCAGAGGATTTGCTTATTTATTCCCCCGCCCTTCATGGAAAAGGGTAGCATGGGAGAGCGAATCACGTATCTTTTAATCGGCAGTTAAGGGATTAATTCTAAACAATTTATAAAGATAAGTGTTAGTTTTTTTATATAATTTTATATATGAAAAGAGTCCATGAGGTCAATGGTAATTATTAAACTTGTTCTTAACTTAGTATTGCTGAATTAATTATCAAATACATCGTGCAGTGCTGATACAATTATAAGTGTAAATGTGTGTTTATTTCTTGTTATGTCAGAATGTATTTTGAGATTGTTTACTTTCAGTAAATTAATAATTTTTTTAAATAACCTTTTGTTTTAAAATTTTCAATATGCTCGCGCTCCCTCATAGAGGTATCACGCCCCCTGGGGGGGGGGCACCCCACAATTTGAGAAACGCTGCCTCAGATCGATGAACAGCAACTGTGCCCACTTTACAAAGATAGCTTTTCATACAATTAAAAATAACGCATTTAACCTTTTCCCGAGAAAGAGGGTACTAAATTAACCACTTATCTGCATAATCCTCAATTTTTCAGCTGTCTCACTATAGCGTTTGTTTACTTTTGCACTTTTAGGTAAGCTGCACCACCTGTCATCACATGTCAGGACTAAATACTTCAAGTAAGTCATCCTAATTTTCCCTCATATACTAAATATCATAAATTTTAAAGTACATATACTCACCAATAAACCAAACAATAAATAACATCAAACCAATTCGCATCCTTCACTTGTTCATTAATGACTCAGTTTTTGAATTAAATTATTTCATGTCGCTCTTTGAGAGCACCATCTGTAAGTATTACTTGCAAGTGGGAAAAGCAACGACAATGATCTGTTGGAATTACGTGTTACATTTTACGAAAAAAAACTCTTTCGTAAAACTCTTTCTGCTGACTAAGGGAAATTGTATACTGTTAGGCAATATTTTTCGGTCTGGTTAGTCCGAACAATTATTTTGAATTAGGTAATATATTTTCTTTTACAAAGGCGAATTGTAACACGAAAGAGATGATAAAATTAATAGTTTTAATCAAGCCAATCATAATTTGTATTGTATGAAGTGTCGTATAGTTTCATGAAAACCTACGAAAGAATATTTAGTTTTTTCAATTCCTACTATAAGTTCACACTCTCCCTATATACAGTTACTCCCAAAATTGAGGGTACACCTACTTTTAAAACGGGAATCAATGTTTAGAATGAAAAAATTATATTAAATGAGGGAAATAATTAAAACCTTTAAGCATAGATGCGTTTATTAGATCATAACTCATTATTTTGAATGGCAAAACAAAATATTTGATAGTTTAAACATATTTATAATAACTTATAAATTAAATGTAAAAAAACTTTTTTAAGAACAAGCTTTTATTTAAACGCGCTAAAAAGAATAAAATAAACTTTTCCTTTAAAACTTTTTTTACTATCAACTTATAACGTCATTACACAATTTATATGATATAAAAGCTTGTCGCAATGTTTAAGTACTCATATTTACTTAGTTTGAATTTTTAAACTAAAATCAATCAGGTCAAGTTATTTATTTTACTTGTTTATCTACTCAGGTATATCTCGCGACAAGCTTTTATATCATATAAATTGTGTAATGACGTTATAAGTTGATAGTAAAAAAAGTTTTAAAGGAAAAGTTTATTTTATTCTTTTTAGCGCGTTTAAATAAAAGCTTGTTCTTAAAAAAGTTTTTTTACATTTAATTTATTTTTTACTTTTTAGTTATCGCTGGACAGGTTTCTCAGCCTGTTCAACTCATTGAACGCTGGTTCGCCATCCCTGGTTTAGCTGAATTAATTCTCGCAAAATGGTATTAGACTAAAAACACAATTTTTTTAAATCCGTAATTTTTAAGCAATTTTTTCAATCTTCGTGCAGATTTTGGGTAACATTGTTCTACACACGAAAAAAAAAAAAGGTTTAGTGAGATTATCTTCATAAATGACAAAGTTATTAAATGTTTAATTAAAATTTTGACTATTTTTGAAACACTTAAAGAATATATTATTTATTTGACATATTTTGAAGATAAGGGATATATTTCTCTAACACATTAGAAGAAAATTTTAGTTATTTATTAAAAAACTTCAAAAGGCATTTAAATATTTGTATCTATACAAATAAATAAAATTGAAGTGTCTGTTTGTAATTTCAAATTAGCAGCAATTGTTTGCGGGGGTTTAAGGGGCGTTAGAAATTTCGATTTTTAAGTTATTAGACGTACAGTCTTCAAACTTAGTAAGTACATTCCTCTCATAGGATAGAGATACGCTACAAAATGGGTTTCGTGAAAATTGCCCTCAAGTGGCGTTGGGGGACTTAAGGGGCGTTATAGATAATTATTTCCATTTTTAAACTATTAGACGCACAGTCTTTATATTTGATAAGTAGATTTCTTTTATAGAGTAGAGATCAGCTATAAGAAGGTTTTGTGAAAACAGACCTCTAAATGGCGTTGCGGGGGATTTAGTGGCGTACTAGATAAATATTTTCGTTTTTAAACTACTTCACCTCCCTGCTTGAAAATTGGTAGGAATGTTTCTTTCATGGAGTAAATATCCGCTACAAAACAGGTTTGGGAAAAATTGACCCCCAAGGGGTGTTGCGGGGTGTTAAAGGCAGATATAAATAATTATTTCTATTTTTAAACTATTAGACGCACAGTTTGAAATTTGGTAAGCAGATTCCTCTCATAGGATAGATACACAACAAAATGTGTTTTGTGAAAATCGACCCCTAGGCCGCGTGGCGGGGGTTCAAGGGGCGTTATTGATAATTTTTTTTTCATTTTTTATTTATTGGACGCACAGTCTTCAAATTTTGCTAAGCAGATTCCTTTCATAGTGTGCAATTCCCCTACAAAATTGGTTTTGTGAAAACAGATCCAGAAGTGGCGTTGCGGGGGCTCAAGTGGCGTTATAGATAATTATCCCCATTTTTAAACTGTTAGACGTACAGTCATGAAATTTGATAAGCAGATTCCTTTCGTAAAGTAGAGAACCGCTACAAAATGGGTTTCGCGAATATGAACTACTAAGTTTAATTTCGGGAGATTAAGAGGCGTAATTGATAAATATTTCCATTTTAAACTATTTGATCATCCTGCTTGAAAATTGGTAGGCATGTTCCTTTCATGGAATAGAGTTCCTCTAACAAAGAGTAAAACGAAAATTGACCCCCAAGGAGGGTTGCGAGGGGTCAAGAGGAGTTACAGAAAAAAATTCCTGTTTTTAATTGTTAGACCCATATACTTGAAATTTGTTAAGCATGTTTCTTTTGTTGAATAGGGATCCACTAAGAATGTATTTTAAGCAAATCAAGTTGTGGGGGGGGTGCAGGGGGTTACTGGGACGTATTGACGAAAAAAATTACTTTTTTCGAGCTACAAGAACTATAATAATGAAATTTGGTTTGCATTTTTCTTTTGTTGAGTTGAAATCCGCTAAGAGCGGTTATTTTGGAAAACGGCTCTCAACGGGATTACGGGGATATTGATAGTAAAACTTTTGTTTTTTTTCTGTTAGATTTAGACTTGAAATTTGGCTTGCATGTTCAATTTATGGAGTAGAGATCCACTGAAAATTGGTTTTGCGGGAATCCACTTGGTTTTTGGGTTACGAAAGAGCAAACATCATTCTATGCTTCAATTTTAGAGATTTTTAGAAAACACAAATTAGATGAGTTCTGCCCCTTTTTTTTATCAACAGGCGACAGTTATAGGTATAAGTATATATTTCAATACAATCGAATTCTTAATGCAGGACTTAGATATGAATAATTTATACATATATATAAGCAGTAAAAATTTATAAAACATCATGAAATTCCCAGCGAAGCGGGCGGGTAACAGCTAGTTAATCAATAAAATGCTTAAGACTCAAAACGCATTTTGTAATCAAAAAAGAAAGTTTTATCAAATAATGATAATTTTTGCTGCACATTGAATATCTTCTACGTAAGAATCTATTTTTCTTAATTGCTCAGATCATCTTTAGAAACTTGATTTTGAAAAAATCAATAATTAAATTCAAATAAAATTAACAGATTCTATTTGTAATTAAATTTAAGGACACATGTCGTAGTGTGTGTTTAGATTACTGGTGATAAAATGAGGTATATTTAAATTACTTGTAGGCTTAAAATTAGAAAATTTCTTTAAAAAATTCCTTCATTTTATTATAAAATTATTTTTTTTAATCGAAAATATATTGCATTTCTAGATAATATTTTTCTCTTATTGTTTTCCTAGCGGATTCCTTTTGATGGGTAAGATACATAAAAAAATGATCTTTCCGATTCTGTAATTATTTTTTGTCTGAGTTTCATAGATTAAAGTTAGATAAATTATTTAAAGAGTTTCTTCAATACTCCATCTCAGTTTAACTTGGCAGCGTTGAGAAAGGTATACAATGTTCCAATCTACTTGAAAAATAGCTCTACTTTTTTGTTTTGAATTTAAATCCAAGAAAATAGATAGAAATTTGTAAAAAAATTGCATACGTTGTAGAAATTAGATTATTTTTACGTTGTAGAAATGTAATTATTTTTCAGACAAAGTTAATTAATACAGTCAATAGCGCAACGTTATGAAATTCCAGTTTGGCTGAAAACCGATTTTCGACGCCAACTTTTGTCATTGTTGTAACAATAAAATTATTACAACAATGCAAATATATCCAAGTTGGCGCCCAAAATTAGTTTAACGTTTTTAATTAATATCTTTTTAATTAATTGCAATATCGGAATATAAATGGTCAAAACATGCATTGTCATCCAAACTAAACGTGTATACAAAATTTCAGCTCAATGGGAGGAAGATATCAGCTTCAAAATTGAGTTGCAAGATTCCACCCGAACAAATTACATACATACATACATACATACATTGTAAGTTAAATAAAAGCTTTTAATAATAAAGAAAATTAACATAAATTAATAGCCACAAAATTGAGAGTACATGCATCTATTTTCTTGCATAAATCATGAATAATAAAGAGTAAATATTTAGTAGCATAACCTTTTACTGATATAACAGCTTCCAATCGCCGAAACATCGATTCCACAAGATGTGTAGTGGTCTCGGGAGCAATATTCAGCCATTCTTTTTGCAATACCGATTTCAATTGTTCCTTGCTTGTAATTTGATGTTTTTGCACAGTTCTCTCAAGCTGGGACCACAGATTCTAGATAACATTTAAGTCGGGAGACTGTGGAGGTGTATTAAGTTGATTCCGACAATGATAAAGCAGCCATTCTTTTACAACAAACGCAGTGTGCTTGGGGTCATTGTCTTGTTGGAATATGAAATTCGACCCCAGTCCCAATTTATCAGCACTTTCTTTCAAATTATTTTGCAGTGTATTAAGACAAGGCATCTTGTGCATGATTCCATCAATGAATACTAGCTTTCCCACCCCCGACGCAGCCATACACTCCCAAACCATCACCGACCCACCTCCGTGCTTCACAGTAGGAATTGTGTGTTTTGGGTGGTGTGAGGTATTTGGCTTACGCCACACCATACGACGACCGTCACTGCCGAAGATGTTGAACTTACTCTCATCGCTGAAAATGACTTCGTTCCAAAACTGTTGAGGCTTTAAAATGTGTTCTTTAGCGAATTTCAATCGCTTGACTCTATTCCTCTTACCAATTAAGTGCTTTTTTCGAGCTACTCTACCATTATATCCAGCCTTTCTTAGGACTCTTCGTGCCGTTTCTGCAGAAACAGATCGACCTAAGGTATTAGAGGTACTGGCTGCAATTTTAGGAGCACTAATTTTAGGATCAATCTTCACTTGATGTATAACTCTTCGCTCGGTTATAGAGTTCATAATTTTCTTTCTCCCTCTTCCTTCTGTATTTGCCAGCATACCAGTCTTTTAAAATATTTGCAGGATTTTTTTAATGCAGTTAACACTTCGTCCAACTACTTTAGCAATATTCCGCAGGGATTTACCTTCATTTGACAGTTTAATAATAAGTTTTCTCTCTTCGATCGTCGTTTCCTTCCGATTCTCCATTTTAATCAAGACATCAAATTACAAACACAAATTTGTTATCAGATAGCCTTTGAAAGCCTTTCTTTATCATAGATCTATTATCAAATTTCTATTTAAAAAATTACTGGTAGTTTTGCATAGTGATTAAAGAAGTGTACCCTCAATTTTGTGACATTAAAATAGTGTAGTTTTTCTTTCGAACCTTCATATTTTTGTTTCAATCAATTTCCATATCTTACATTTAATATTATTTGGAAGAGTAATGTATGCATTTTGAATGTACAAAAGTGCGTTAACATAGCACATTAATTTCTACACCTGGTGATCCGATGGTGAATTCGGAATTAAGTGTACTCTCAATTTTGGGAGTCACTGTGTATATATTTTATATCCTGTTCAAATTTTCAACCGTTAATAAAATATTTTTTATTCATCCACATTTTTTTCAACTTGTAGTGAATGATACTTGATGTTAATACAGTTTTTTCAAATATTAATTAATTAATTTAATTAATTACCGGTTTTTCAACGCCAACTTAGAATTGTCTCCATTGTTGTATAATGTAACTGTTAAAACAATGACAGAAGTTTGCGTCAAAAACCGTTTTTTCAGCCAAACTAGCCAATCCGAGTGTGCATTGTTACAATAATGCAGACAAATCATACTTTTTTTTTCAATTCCTACTATAGTCAAGCCCATCTGAATAAGGTGGCTTTGCTATAGTTCACTCTCTCCTTACATATATCTATATATATGTTGTATACGCTCAGGCGACACCAGCGCCACTCTCTGTAAACCCCCGGATGTAAGCGGGAGAAGGAGTAGACTTGCTCTTCCCCAGCAGCGCGCGCCTAGTCAGGTTTAACAACCTGTAGATGTCATTAAATATCCTAAAACTTTAACGTCTCTTTCATTCAACATACCCCTAGACACCACCCTCTCTGTTACATGAGGGCTCGACCTCGCAACCTTAATGGTTTTTGAACCCGTGTTAAAATCAAAAGTCGCCCAAAATAAACGGCGCTCATCGAAATCGCCCAACACAATGGCGAATGCGTGATCAGCAAATTCCTCCGACGCCTACTAAGAGCCAATCCTCCGCTCCGAAACCCAATACTTCCGTCTCTTTCGCCAAAGCCAAACCAAAGCTTAAGACTCAACCAAAAAGTCTCTTCGGCATCGTCCAAGTGGTCCAGTGAAACAAAAAGGCCAATTTCCCCGCCTATTCATCGCATCAAGAGTGTAAACTCCATCTGCTTCGTAACTACAGTCATCGCCTTGAAAAGTGCACAGTGGTGAACTCATCTCGCAAACGGATAGCTTTTATAAGCGAAATCTATCTCCAGTCTACAAACCGATATCATCAAATCAGGTAGGATCAAACCTTTTTTTTACTCAGCATGTATCGAAATACTAAGAAAGAAGATCTAATAACCGCCGCTAAAGAACTGGGTGTTACTGTCCCAAAAAATGCTACGCTTGTGAATTTAAAAGCACTTATCGAACAAACTGACACTTTCAAAAACGAACCTGAATTCGTTAAGGATATGCTTAATTTACTCGTCGAGGAACGAAAAGAGTTAGAACTAGAAAAAAAACAAGCAGAATTAGAAAAAAAAACAAGCAGAATCAGAAAAAAAACAAGCAGAATCAGAAAAAAAACAAGCAGAACTAGTGAAAAAAGAAGCCGAGCAAACGGCCCAAAAAATCATTCAACTTGAAAAAGAAATTGAACTCGTGAAAATAAACTCCGCTATAAATTCTAATAATTCAAACAATACTACTGCAACATTCGAAACACCGTCAACTAACCTTTTAGAAAGTCTCATTAAATCCGTTAAGACCCTTAGTATGCCAGTTCCTTCTAAACCTGAAAATTATAATTTATTTTTTCATTCACTTGAACGTGCGTTTACAACCAAAAATGTTCCACAGGAATTAAAATCAGAGATCTTAATTAATATTCTCGGTGAAAAAGCTAACAGTATTTTACTTTATATCCCCGAAAACGAACTTCAAGATTACGAGAAAGTTAAACACATTATTTTACGAGAATTCCAACCAACCCCACAAGAATGCTTAATTAATTTCCGTAGGGCCCAACGATTGCCAAACGAATCGCACGTACAGTTTTCGTCACGGCTAACAAGTTCTTTTGAATATTATTGTAAACTTCGAAATGCGAATGATTTTAAAACTTTGTGTGAGTTAATGATAGCCGACAAATTATTTTCCACCCTCGATCGAGAAACGCAACAACATATCGCGATACGCCAAAACGAATCTTGGTTTAAGCCTACTGAATTGGCTAGGGAATGCGATGTTTTCTTCGTAGCAAAGCGAAAGTTGTATTCCGACAAAACACAGTACCGTCAACCGCCGTATGACAGCAAAAAACAAAAATACAACTCGTCTCAGGGCTTTAATCGCTACTACTCACGTGATAAAAATTTCACTAATTATTCACGAAACACTTCAACAAATAACCCGCGTAGTAGTTCTTACAGAAACGAAACTCATTTCAATTCTAGACCTAATTCAAATCACGGTCCTGTTTGTAAAGTCGAAGGTAAAATGTTTAATGAATCCTTGCATGAATTGCAATACGAAAATATTTTTGTTAATGATAAAATCGTGAAAACTTTAATCGATTCGGGAGCGAATATTGTGTGTGTGAAATCCTCCCTCATTCAACCCGAAACAAAATCTTTAGGAACTGTTCAATTAACATGTGCTTTCGGAAATGAAATTCAAGCTGAACTTGCTAAAATTAAATTAGCTCTTCCAAGTTTTCGTGAAAACCCGATAATAGTAACTGCAGCGGTCTGTAATAAATTGTATTGTGATTTAATAGTTCCGCCTAATATTTTTGATGATTTAAATAAAGCAGAAAAAGAAAATGCACGGATTTCAGAAAAAAATCCTACTTCCTCTCATTTTAAGAACATTCTTTCGCATAAAAATAAAAATGATAGACAAAATAATTTCGCTAGCCCAAATATGTCGAGCTTGCATTCTTTTGCACCGCAAACTATCCCAAATCATTCCGGCGAAGGTTCAAGGCCAAATGGCTCAAATCGATTTCCAAACAATCACAGCGCGAGTACTGTAAAACACTCAATGAATAAAAATGAATCGTTAAACTCTCCAAAACAGAAATTATTCGATAGAAAAGAAAATAAGAAATATGAACTGACGTCACAGCCCAGATCCGATCAAACATGTTATATAACTGATTTTCAGCGCGAAGCTAACGTAAACAAACCTTTTTCTGAATTTAAAATTAGCGATTGTAATTCTTTACCAGTTAATAATAAAAACGAATCTCTCTTTGCTTTTTCAAAATGAGAATTGTTATTTATCAAATTTAAATGTAATTTATCCTCCAGTAGATTTATCGCATATTTTGAACGTTGATACGCGTCGCGAAGTTGAAAACCTTATCCAATCTTACAAAGCAAATAAAATTAAAGATACAAACTTACAGATGCAAATTATCCTTTCTGATGACACACCCATCGCCTTACGTCCTAAAAGATTAAGTCAAGCGGAAAAAATTATCGTCGAAAACCAAATTGAGCAATGGCTGTCTGATGGAATAATTTCCCCAAGTTCATCTAATTTTGCCGCACCTTTAGTTCTTGTCAAGAAAAAAGACCAGTCAACTAGACTCTGTGTTGATTTTCGTGCTCTTAATTCTAAAACAATTAAACAAAGATTTCCACTACCTCTCATTGAAGACATTTTTGATCAACTTCATGGAGCGATACTCTTTTCAAATCTGGACTTAAAAAACAGTTTTTTTCACATCAAAATTGATCCTGATAGCCGTAAATACACCAGTTTCATAACACATAATGGTCAATACCAATTTAATAGAGTTCCTTTTGGTTTGTGTAATTCTCCCTCACTATTTCAAAAATACATTCAAATTGTGTTTAAAGATCTCTTAAAAGACAACACTGTTATTATATACATGGACGACATTTTAATTCCGGCAAATTCTGAATGTGAAGGGATTGCAAAGCTTAAAAAAGTATTTGATGTTGCTGCTACTTATGGTTTAGAGTTTAATTTTAAAAAGTGTAATTTTCTTCATCGGAAATTAACTTTTCTTGGCCATATTATTGAAGAAGGCACTATTCGTCCTTCAACAGCTAAAACAAATGCAGTCATGAATTTCCAAACACCTAAAAACCCTCGGCATGTCCAATCATTTTTAGGACTAACAGGCTATTTTAGAAAATTTATTAAGGACTATGCATCAATCGCACGACCTTTAAGTGATCTTTTACGAGACAAAGTTCCATTCACCTTTGGTCCTATACAAAAACAAGCTTTTCTCTCTTTGAAGCAAATTTTGTCTCAGGAACCTGTATTACATCTTTATCAGCAAAACGCTCCATTACAAATACACTGCGATGCCAGTGCGAAAGGGTTTGGCGCTATACTTCTACAAATGGACTCAAATCAGAACTTTCATCCAATACACTATATGAGTCGTAAAACTACTCCTCAAGAAGAGAAATACTCCAGCTACGAGCTAGAGGTCTTAGCGATAGTTACAGCATTAAAAAAATTTCGACACTACCTCGTCGGCACAAAATTTCAAATAATCACAGATTGCCAAGCATTTCAAAAAACTATGTCAAAGAAAGATTTACCACCTAGAATAGCACGATGGGCTCTCTTCTTAGAAGACTTCGATTACGAAATACTTCACAGGCCAGGTAAACAAATGCAACATGTTGACGCGCTCAGTCGTTATCCAGTCATGCTCATACAATACAACGAGACAACACAAAAAATTAAAAAAGCACAAATTAATGATGAGTTTACATCCAGTATTAAACAATTATTACATTCATCTTCAGCCTCTGATTATACATTAAAAAACGATGTGCTGTACAAAATTGTCAACGACCAAGAACTTCTAGTCGTTCCACTTGAAATGCAAAAACAAATCGTACAACTTGAACATTCTAAAGGACATTTCGGCATCAACAAAACTGAAAATTTAGTCAAACAACAATTCTTTTTCCCAAATATGCGTAAGATTGTAGAAAATGTTATTGCAAATTGTATTCCTTGCATTCTTTCATCCAAAAAATTTGGCAAACGAGAAGGATTTCTACATCCCATACCAAAAGGTGATATTCCACTTGATACCTACCATATTGACTTTTTGGGTCCACTCCCAAGTACCAACAAGAACTACAAATATATCTTTACTGTCATCGACGCTTTCACCAAATTTTTGTGGATTTATCCTGTAAAGTCTCCTTCAGCTAACGATGCTTTAGACAAATTAAAATTACAACAAGTAACCTTTGGAAGTCCCAGACGAATAATTTCAGACAAAGGAACAGCATTCACTTCTACAGAATTTCAGAAATTTTGTCAGGATGAAGATATCGAGTTTATTTCAATCACAACAGATGTACCGCGTGGAAACGGTCAGGTAGAAAAAATTCATGCAACGTTAATACCAGTCCTAACAAAGCTTTCACTTGAAGATCCCAATAAATGGTATAAACACGTATCATCAGTTCAACGAATAATTAACAGTACTGTTTCCATAGCTACCAAATATACACCATTTGAACTTTTAACAGGCGTCAAAATGAAAAATAAAGATGATATAAAAATCAAAGCCATTCTCGAGGAAGAAAATTTCCAATTATCTTTACAGAATAAACAACAAATGAGAGAAGATGCCAAATCCAATATCCTGAAATTACAAGAACAAAGTAGACTACACTACAATAAACATTGCAAAGAAGCAAGAAAATACAAAGAAGGTGACAGAATTGCAATCAAGAAAACCCAGTTTGGAGTAGGTGTGAAATTGTGACCAAAGTATTTTGGCCCATATGAAGTCGTGAAAATTCGTCCAAACGACAGGTACGATGTAAAGAAAATAGGAAGACAAGAAGGCCCAAATTTGACGTCCACATCTGCTGATCTGATGAAACCATGGGATAATCCCTAAGACTTTTCTTTCCAGAACTCTTATGACTTTACTTTTTTTCCTCTATGTACTCAAGGAAATTTGAACTTTAAAAATCTGTTTAATCTTTTTTTTTCTTTTCAGTTGTAGTATTTGTATAATTTTTACTTGCATATTTTCCAGCCTGGTCGGGGACCGACCACATCAGGATGGACGAGTGTTGTATACGCTCAGGCGACACCAGCGCCACTCTCTGTAAACCCCCGGATGTAAGCGGGAGAAGGAGTAGACTTGCTCTTCCCCAGCAGCGCGCGCCTAGTCAGGTTTAACAACCTGTAGATGTCATTAAATATCCTAAAACTTTAACGTCTCTCTTTCATTCAACATACCCCTAGACACCACCCTCTCTGTTACATATATAATGGAGAAAAGCGACTCACTGACTGACTAATAACGATATCTCCAGAATTATTCAATCTACAGACTTGAAATTTGGTAGACATGTTCCTTTCATGGAGTAGAGATCGGTTAAGAACGGATTTTGAGAAATTAAAACCGCAAGGGGCGTTATAAATAATCGTTTCCATTTTTAAATTATTCGACGTACAACCTTGAAATTAGGTAAGCAGATTCCTTTCATAGAATAGACATCCGCTACAAAATGAGTTTAGGGAAATTCGACCCACAAGTGGTGTTGCAGGGGCGTTATAGATAATTATTTCCATTTTTAAACTACTGGAAGTACAGTCTTGAAAAATGATAAGCAGAATCCCCTTTCATAGAGTAAAGATCCGCTGGATAATGTGTTTTGTGAAAATCGACCCCAGATGGCGTTGCGGGGTTCAAGGGCCGTTATAGAAATTGTTTTTCCATTTTTAATTTATTAGATGCACAGTCTTGGAATTTGGTAAGTAGATTCTTTTTATAGAATAGAGATTCGCGTTACAAAATGGCTTTTGTGAAAACAGACCCTAAGGAGCGTTGAGGGGGCTCAAGGGGCGTTATAGATAAGTATTCCCATTTTAAAACTATTAGGCGTACAGACTTGAAATTTGGTAAGCAGATTCCTTTCGTGGAGTAGTCGACAGTGGTCATGGTCGTTACCGATGTTTTGTATGATTCGTAATAGATATGATAGCCGAGTGGTCATGGTCGCGAAACATGGCCGGAGTTTTTCTGCCGAATCGCCGGTTTGAGTTTTGATGCAGCTATAGGCCCGTCATGTAGACAAACCGTTGCATGTTTGATCTATCGAAGCTCAAAGTCTTCACGTTGGCATTGCGCGGAAATTCGGAGAGTGGAATATTGGTTCAGATGTTGTCTTCGTCACTTGACATTTACTTTCTCCACTGTTTTATAAAGAACATTCTAATCCTAGAGAACGAATTTTTGTTGTGTGTATTACATTTGGGTATGTTAATTAAGTTTGTCTACATCAGCTTTTCTCGAACTGTGGGGCATTCCCCACCTCCTAGGGAGGCGTGATAACTCTACAAGGGGGGCGCGAGCATGTTGAGAAGTCGTAAACAAAAGATTATTTTTTAAAAAGATTTTAATTTACTGAAATAAACAAACGAAGTACATTCTGACATAAAAAGTAAAGTACACATTTACACCCATATAATAAACTTATAAATGTATCAGACTGCACAATGTATTCCATAATTAATTTAACAATTCTATAAAAAAAGTTTAATAATTACCATTGACCCCATGGGCTTTTCATTTATAAAATAATATACAAATTAACAGTTATCTTGATAATTTGTACGGTTTATAATTAATCCCTTAACTACCGATAAAAAGTTACGTGATAAGCTCCCCAATGCTACCGTTTTCCACGTAGGCAAGCCTATGTTATGCATTGGAGGAGGGGGGGGGAGAATTAATAAGCAAATCCTCTGAAATAAGTCAATCCTTCGCAAACACTATCAAGGTCCTTTTATTGCATTCCAAAGCTTTCGGAATAATTTTATGGATAGCAGTGCACAGAAAAAATCGTACTGCGGAAAGACGTATATATACGTCAGGGGAAATTAAAGCTTTGGGTGTACTAGATGTTTATATATACCGGTGGCACTAAGGAGGTTAACCCGCGGTCACTCGCGGGGTGTAGAGAACAACCCAAACTTTTAACACGTGTATTTAAATATGAAAAAAAAATTAGTCAATTATGATACATTTTTATAAAGTACAAGTTGTTTTTTGTATTATACAAAAATAAAATTATTAAATTTATTGCATAAAAATGAGACAAACATTAATTTAAACTAAACCTAAAAAATTTTCATTTTAAAATACATTAACCTTATACACTGCTGGCCACCATAAATGCAACACCAAGAAAGACAAGAGATAGCACAACAAAATTTATTTTGTAGATAACATGTTGACCAAGTATCAAATGATTAAATTTATAGACTTCTTTGAAGTGTAGTTCCTGCCAGAATCAGTAGCCAGAGTAGCCACCATTGTTGGAGATAACCGCTGCCACACGCTTCGGCATTGATTCAAATAGACTTTGGATGTGTTCATGGGGTACAGCAGACCAAGCAGCTTCCACACGTTGCCAAAGGGGATCTGGTGTGGCAGCTGGGGGTGTAATCTGGGTCAATCGTTGAGCAACCATGGACGATATGTTTTCTATCGGCGAAAGATCCGGAGAGCGAGCCGGCCAGGGAAGCAATTCAATCTGGTGATTGACGAAGAACCTTTGGACAATGCGTGCCACGTGTGGTCGTCCATTATCCTGTTGAAATATGGCTGTCGCCAAGCCCTGAAGGTAAGGAAGGATAACTGGCTCCAACACCTCGGAGATGTAGCGCTGACTGTTTAAAGTACCGGCAATGCGTACTACAGGAGTGCGAGAGTGATATCCAATACCACCCCATATCATAATACCCGGTGCAGGACCAGTGTGGTGGTGCATAACGCAGCTGTTCAGCATCCTCTCTCCACGGTGTCTCCAGACTCGAATCCGACCATCGTGGTGTTGCAGACAGATCCGTGACTCGTCAGCAAAGACAACTTCATTCCATTCTGCCACCCACATCCTTCTTTCAGCGAACCATTGGCGGTGGAGACGTCCGTGGTTCTGCGTCAAGGGTAGACCAAGCAATGGACGTCTGGCGGACAGACCACTCCGCTGTAAACGGCGTCGAATGGTACTCGCAGACACTGAATGATGCGTTACATAACTCAATGTGCTGTGCTATATATGGTTCGTGATGTGACTGAGCGATCCGTCCCTGCCACGCGCACAATTTGCCTGTCCTCACGGGAAGTGGTGCACTGAGGTGAATGCAATCGACCACGTCGGTCCATCGTACCTTCCTGCATCCAACGGTCACATATCCGCATTACAGTTGTTTGGTTCCGTCCAGCACGACTACCGATTTCCCTGAAAGATAACCCACAATCTCGGTAGGCCACTATCCTTCCTCTGTCGAACTCGGATACTTGATCAAAAGCTGATCGCTGTTTTCTACGAGACATAATTGATCGTTTTTTGAAAAAACCACAAGAAAAACACAATTTCCGAACTTGAAATCGTTGAAATCTCCAAACCTTAAGTAGCGCTTTGATGTGGCGCCACAGGCGTGCGTGATGTGTGTCTGAGCTGAAATTCTAATCATTTGCATATCTCACCTCCACTAATGCATGTTGTAAATTTCATGTTATTTGCGTGCTTCCTTCAGGGTGTTGCATTTACGGTGGCCAGCAGTGTGTTATAGCCGGGGTGTAGAGAACACCCCGCGCGAGTGATCGCTGGTTAAGGTAGAATTGTAGCCTAAGCGTCAAAGTATAGTATTATTGAATTCAACACATTGTTAATGTAAGGAAGGGCAGTGCGATGCAAATTATGATTGAATATTGGATCACAAATAGTGAAAGTTTGAGAAGCACCAGTCTACATAAAAAGAACTATTTAATTCTTACTGTATGGACTTAAACTATGTGCTTACGGTAAATCCTATTTATGGAACTATTTTATGTATTGTGCTTTTACAATTCCGACAAAAAAACTTCAATCCACAAAAATTTAAGATTTTACTGTTTCCTTCACGAGTGAAATATTTCATGAGAAAGTTAAAAGTTAAATCCCTCCTCATATTGGTAAAAAAATTTCATGTACGCTGTCATTGGTTAACGTCTATAGATCATGAGTGTGCAACTTCAGGCATACCTGTTTCACATTTAATTTTTCCATTACTATAGTTTCTTAGCTATTCTTAAGGTATCCAATTGTCAATTTTTTTAAATTTTATTTTATAGGCCATGTTATTAGCTTTATAAAACTACCAAGTTTATTATTTTCCGTTCATTAGAACAAAAACTACAAGTGTTTTAGTAGAAACAGATGTCATTACTTTAAGCAAAATGTCATACTTTAATATGTATTTTACTCGAAATGTGTTTTTTTGAAAATGCTTAAACGGGGATGGCGATTGCTCAAAAAGTTTTGAAAATAATGAACTGAAATTTTTTGTGTATGTTCTGTATAATAGAAGTTTTTTGACTTTCAGATTTATCAATCACTGTTTTATTACAAAATTTACGGTCCTTTATGTTAATATAATCACTGTTGTTTTTAAAGTAATTTCATATAACTAAGATAAAGTGCTCTAGTTTTTATAAAAATGAAAATATCTCTTATCCTGAAGGTCATTTTTAAAATGAATAACATATCAACACATCAGAATTGAAAATTTGTTCATAAGGTTTTGGTGCAGAATGGGCTGCGTTTGTGTTATTTTTTGTACATTTTTACCCATTTTTTCCCATTTTAGTAACAATAATTTCTTTTTCTCTTCTTAATTTTAGCAAATTATTCTTAAAATGTACTAAACAAATCTAAAAACAACTAAAAAGTCCCCATATCCCCATCTTTTATATATATATAATGAATGTGTTATATTATAAAAACCTGTGGTAACAAAAAAAAAAATTAACTGCTACACAAGGGTGTAGGTACGACTGATACGATGAATATGTAAATGCAAAAAATTCGTAAAATGTAATAATAATTCGTAAATATATATATATATATATATATTAAAAGAGCTCCCCCATAAAAATCGTCTGCTACTGGCTTCAAAAGGATAAAATTTCCCATGAATTCTGTGTCTTGTGTTTCTACGTTCAGAAACCCTTGAAAGCAAGTATCGTTTTACTCAAAGTAGTGAGAAGACATTGGGTGGTACAGACTCGGAAAGGGGTCTAAAAATTTCTTATTCAAAGTGTCCCGTCAGAAAGATCGTTGGAAGCAAAATACAGATAAACATTTAGAATGGAAAATAATGTCATTTACTTGTAAATGACAACATCTTTTCGTCTGTTGATTGCTTGACTGTAAATAACCGTCGCACTTAAAAACTACACGAAGTGATTGGCCCTTAATCGGAAGTTTGTCCAAAGATGGTCCAATGAAAGAGAATAGTAGATTGTTTATCTATGTTCCTTTTTATCTGTTTAACATCCTAAAAACAATGTGCATTCATGGTTAGCAAAGGTTTGGAGCTGTTTCTTCTTTCTGATCCTTCTGTGAAAAGATAATATCATAAGCAATTGAAATCTTCAGTCGTCCCTGCCAGTCGCTAGTTAATATATATATATAGTCCAGTATTATAACTACCTTGTGGTGCGCAATTCCTTGCCCAAAATATGACGTTTTCCATGAGTGGTCATTCTAACAGCCTATCCATAAAATGTTTAAATTCTGTTTCATTTCAATATGCACATGATATTCATTACGTTGTAATTTTTTGCGCGGTGTGAGTTGTTGAAGTATGAGAAAAATACATATACCGCTGAGGTATGTAGATCATACCTCAGCGGTGTTTTGAAACCAAAATTAGGAAAATTAAAGAAAATATTGCAAATAAAGTACCAAAAATGTCATGTTTTTTCTGATTTTCCTCATTTGGATTGTAACGGTAAGGTTTTTCTTTTTTTTACCATTCCCTTATACTATATAATAGACTCTATAGTAGGTACATTCGACTTTATTTTTGCACGTTTAATACGCTACATGAGACGCCGTGTAAAAACCACTAAAATTAGGATCTATTATTGTGTAGTAAAAAGATTCCCACTTTTTTTTTAAGCCATGTAATATGAAATTAAGAACGTATTTTGAAAAATGGCATATATGCTTACCTTGAATCTTAAATTTATCTTAATTTATTTTATTAATTAATGCTAATTATATATTTCAAAAACTTTAGTTCAACCCCTTTATATAAGTCCTAGCTATATATATAGACAAAATATTCTTATTATTATGGTAGCATTTTTCATATAAAAACGAGAATATTTTGAAAATCTGTCATTCTTTTCTTGATTTGTTTTTACCAAAAAAAAATTGCATTTAAATAATTTTGCTTGCAATAATATTTTTCAATTTTATTTGTATATTCTAATTCAACTGACACTGATTATCAAACAAATTATCCATTTATACCCACTTTTCAAAGTCATGGTTCGGAATGTAGTGAGTCACCTTAGTTGAGTATATATTCATGAACTGTGATAAATTTTCTAAATTTGATGATTTACTAAGGAATAGAAAGTTAATTTTTTAAAAAAAAGAACCGAAAAATTTATTTGAAATAAAAAATCATTTCCTTGCGATTTTTATTTTCCTGTGTTACCTTTTATTACAATCTTAATATAATTTATTTTTAAAAAAAATCTTTATTTTTTATTTTTTTCAATTTTTGTGCTATTTAGCTCATTCTTTCTCTCTCTCTCTATATATATATCTTGTTCAAATTTTCGATCGTTAATAAAATACTTTCTATTCATCCAATAAAGTTCAAATAAATTTTTTAAAACTTGTAGTGGATGACACTTGATGTTAATACAGTTTTTTTTCAAATATCAATTCATTAATTAAATTTTATTTTTTAATTTTAAATTTATTTTGCGTTTCCTTAGGTGCAATTAGGTAAAAGCCCTCGTGTAGCTGAACAATGCGACGCGACGTTAATATTCACTCATTCTCCCTGGCGCAGTTAGAACTAGCACCAACAGATGGCGTCAGTAAGTTTTTCTGACGAATTTTTTCTTGGCTTTAAATATATATATATATATTAACTTGTAGTGGATGACACAAGATGTTAATAGTTTTTCAAATATCAATTCATAAATAAAATTTAATTAACAAAAAAAAATTTTTATTGTTGACTTAAGTAAGAATTGACTTAATATTTTATATATATCGAAAATATTGCTTTTTTTTTAAAGTTTTAATTGAAAGCAATATTTCTCTGAGGTAAAAAAAAAGACTTTAAAAAAAATCTTTTTCAGAAAATCTGCAAAAAACGAATTGGATACTATTTTCTATTCATCCGTCTTACCAGCTTGTAAAGCAGGCAGAAAAAAGAACCTTTTAAAATTAAAAGTATTCCTTGAAAACGAGAAAAAAAGAAAGCAAAAACATTTGCACAGGAACAAAACATTTATTGATCTTAACAGCGACAGACACTTTCAAATAGGTTTTTGAATTCCGGATGCGCGAATTCATTCTTCTAAAAAGTTCTAAAGTTTTTCATACGTGGCGAAGATTCATAAACATTTGCAGTGTAGTTGTCTGTCGCCAACACAAATTCCTGTGTAACTCCCCTGACTCCTGCAATGAATACTGCATTGTGATCTATCAGGACATCCATAACAATCGTCAGGTAAGGATCTGGGAGCGGGCACTGTAAGAGAACAAGTATAATTTAAACCATAATTTAAAATTATGAGTATTTTAATCCTCATCACACACACAAAAGAAAAAAGTCCCTTCCAGTGTAAATTGTAATACTGGCGCCTTTCGTTAATCCTCTGGGGAAGAATATTTCTTAACTGGGTTATATATATGTTTATAAAATCACTTCCCGTAGGAAAACCGTGATTTATGTTAATTTAAGTGAGTGTAGGAGTTGGTCATTAGAGAGAGACTGATATTGAAGTTAGATTATGAGAGTCACTATTTGAAGCTCTTGTCATTCAGAAGGAGGATGTTTCGTCCGGATTATCAAGTTACACCGGTCAAGCCCGGACGAAAGCTATTACATCGAAACGTATGAAAGCTAAGTGATTCAACTATTTGTCATAGATATTTGAGACAAGGATTAAGTTGACCCCTCCCTCGGTTTATGACATTTCTTGATATTAATGTGAAATATTAATAAAAATATTGATTTTATCATAATGGCTGATAATTCGGTGTCTCCAGCTTCACCAGCGACCACAGGTTTGCAACAATCTTACCAGGACACTGAATGTGGACAACATTACTAATAACTAAAAAACCATTTTTCTAATTCGTTTAGAGCAGTGATTCCCAAAGTGGTCTATATAGAACCCCAGGGGTCTATGACGACCTGCAAAGGGTCCACGTCAGCAAAAAATAATTTGGGGGTCCATGAAGTGTAAATGGGGGTCTATAATAGTGGCTCTTATTATATAAACTAGATCGTGACTTTAAATTAAAAAAAAATTGATCTAGTGGAAACTAAATTTTACCTATTTAACAGATATATTTACTAAATTTAAAAGGGCTAATTTCCACTTACAAGGTGACAGCATAAATGTTATTGAAACAAGAACCATTTCAGCATTTCTTTCCGAAGTTAAGCTAAAGAAGTATAATACCGGAGGTCCCGAATTTTCTTAGAATGTCACAATCTGACAGGGCGTTTTAACCTACGTTCAACATTTAAATGCCTTTAATTCAGATTTTGAAATCAGGTTTGAGAACGCTTTGACTATGGTAATACCACAGTAGGCAATGAATTCATATGGTCACATTGAAAATAAATGCCCCATTACAATAGGAACTGATCGTAATAAGCACTAACGAAAATCTTAAGGTTTGGAAACTGATATCAGCAATTTTGGCTTTGAAAAGGCAAACCTATTACTTGTCCCGAATTATGATATATCGTGAGAACATTTTTAATCGTTTTTCTTACTGAAAAGCAGCGCGGTTGCCAATCTCCAAAACAAATAAAGAAAAACTTAACATTACTAACAGAAGAGGTTTAAGGTTAAAACTGACAATATCAAAATCAAATGTTGAAAATTTGTTATTGCAGTACCAGACTCATCCTCCTTTAAAATCATTCATTTATTTATTTAACATTTATTTTACGTATTATTAAACTTTTAATTTATTTTACATGCGCTTTTTAAATTTTAACCACTATACTTCATTACAGTTAGAAATTTAATTCATTTAAAGTAGTAGTACCAGCTGTCAAAAAGATATTTAAGTTGATAAATTTGCAAAAGTTAAATATTAATTAAGCAGGAGGTCTACCCCAAATCGAAAAACATGGAAAGGGGTCTATAATACAAAAAAATTTGGGAACCTCTGGTTTAGAGTATATATAAGGAATCTCTCTCGAGAACACGCGCGTTTTTAACCATTATTTTATTTTATCAAATTCCTCCCCTCGCACACCTCCTCAAAAAATTAGTTGGAATAACCTGGATGTGGTTGTATTCTGATTGGACCAACAATCACTGGTGTGATGACGGTACTTCCTGGACAATCGCTGAGTGGTACACAAGTCCCTTCTTTGGTCCTGACGAGACCTTTCTTGCAGAAGCATCCCCTATTGCAGCGGAAGGGACAGCTGCCGGGATGAGGATGGCCTCTGTTTTCGCAGGTTTCCGGACATGTGGTGCCACATTCTTGGAATTCTTCCTCGGGATATTGACATCCTAGGTAAAGTAAATTGATTCGTGATTTCTTCTTGATATTTGTAAAGAAAAACAGAGCAGAAAATAACAGAACTCTCATTTAAATTAAGGGAAAAAAGGTAGAAAATATTAGTTAAATGATTGCAAATGATTATATATATAAAGCTTCTTAAAATATATATTTTACAGTCGTTATTTTTTATTTTAAAATCCTTCCCCTATATTCCCAATCAGTTTAAGGCGATATCGTACCATCTTCACAATTTTTTTCATTTTTGACATTTGATATTTGGTTTTAATTGTACACTCATGTCCATAAATTAAGGATAATGAAGTTCAGGCAAAGAAAGAGTCAGAAGCAAAACAAATTTGACTTATTTGTAAAGTCTATTTATTAAACAAAAGGTAGAGAGCAAAAAAGATGCTATATGTTTGACATAATTAATAAAAATTGCGATTTTTACTCCCCGGAGCAATTTCAAAAAAGAACCTATTTACAAAGACAGTATAACATGGTTAGTATGATGGTTAATACGCAGTATGTCTCCCGGACGATGCAATACAGGCCTTACAACGCCTACGCATGCTGAGTATCAAATTATCAATCTGATCTTGGAGAATATTACACCACTCATCAAGCAATGCCCTCCGAAGTTCCGGTAGACAGGTGGGAGGGGGTTGACGGACTGCAATTCGTCGACCAAGCATTTCCCACACATGGTCTATTGGATTCAAGTCCGGTGAGTATGCTGGCCAAACCATACAGGCGATATCCTCCGATTGAAGGCATTCGTCTACAATGTTTGCACGGTGAGGACGGGCGTTGTCATCCATAAACAGAAATTCAGCACCCATGGTGCCCCGAAACAAACGTACATGTTGTTCCAGAATGACATCCCGATAGATGTGGCCTGTCATCGTTACACTCTGAACATGCAGGTCAGTTCTGGAACCAAGAATAATTCCTCCCAAACGAGCCGTCCTGCACCACCGTAACGGTGTCGTTTAATGGTGTTCTCTTGGTGGTAACAGGTGCCTGGCGCTCTCCATATGAAAGTCCGGCGAGAATCAGACTGCAAACTAAACCTGGAATCGTCGGAAAACATCACACAAGACCACTGTTGCGGTGTCCACAATGCATGCTCTCTACTCCAGGTTAATCGCAGGCGACAGTGAGTTGCGGTAAGGGGAACACATCTGACAGGCCTACGAGCATATAGACCAATGTGCCCTAAGCGTCTGTACACGGTCTGCCTTGAAACTGTCGTACCGGTAGCTGAAGAGAGCTGACGAGATAGGTCTGATGCTGTGCTCCGTCTGTTTCTTTTGGCAGTAACTGCCAAATACCGGTCCTCATTTGGCGTTGTAACTCGGGGCGACCTGTGCTGTAACATCTACTCACATTACCATCATCTTGGAATCGTTGCCAAAGCCTGGAGATGACACTCTGGGCGATTCCAAGTTCCTCGGATACTTCCAGCTGGGTACGTCCACATTCCAGTCGTCCGATAATTCTACCACGTAAAAATTTTCCAAATGCTTCCTTTGTGCCATAACTATGGGGTTGTTGCACTGAAAGGCTTTTAAAGCGCTGGTGAACAATTTTACTTCCTTGCCACCATTCCTTATATACCCCTCTCTTACACTCTCGTCATTGTGACGTACTATCCGCGCCATCTGGTGGTTTCCTGTATTTTGCATATTCTTCTTCAAGATGTGTGTGATAATTCTACAGGTGAAATTTTTATTTTAGAGTTCAATTTCTGTATGATTCTGAATTATCCTTAATTTATGGACAGGAGTGTATTTTATAAAGGTTAACCATTTATAATAATTCCATACAAAAAATTTTAAGTTTGTTGCAAAATGTTTGTAAAATTTAAATTTTTTTGAAGTTTTTTTTAACTTTTTAAAAAATTTTAAGGTTTTTTTAAATATGTTTCTTTTAAAAATTTTTTCCTAGTACCTTATAACATACTTCTTAAAACTGTGCATGGGTTTTTTTCTGCTGCTGTTCTTTAATTTTTTATTAATTTTTTATAGTTAAACTTCCAAAAATTCTAAAAAAAACATCAATTTTGATTTTGAAATTTTTTTAGAAAAAGTACTAAACATATTAGAGCTAATTCTATGCATAGTTTGAAAAAATATACATTTCAGAACTTATATAAAAAATTTCAAACCCATACTTCATGGAGAAATATGAGTTTGAAGTTTTCATTCCATGAATAGCAAGGTATAATATTCATCGAATAGTCTGAAACTTTTATGAAATGTTAATTAGCTCAATTAAAATTGCTTACCATAAGAAATTGCAAAAATGTAGAACAATTAAATCATATACTAGCATAATGAATAATATATAGAAGAAAACGAATGAAAGATCAATATTTTATAAAACGTTACCTTAATAATTATAAAAAAAAATAAACACACACACTTCAGAGCTAATTTCATGCTCAGTTTGACAACTCAAATAATGCACAACATGTACAAAAGATGTTTATGCCTTTATTTTTTTATTTTCGTGATTTTAAAAGCCTTTGCACATTAAATATTGTACACGAATGAAAGCAAAATCAAATAACAATTTATAGGTAAAATATTTCAAAATCGAAGAACTGCATCTGTGCATTTATTTAAATAAATATCTTAAAATATTTTAATAATAATTTTGTTGAATTTCACACACGTGGGATATATATATATCACCGAAAATAAATATACAAAAATGGGAGAGTTTTGCCATTCTTCGAATTATATTTTTTATTATCTGAGTTATCAAAATGAGATTTAGCTTTGGGAATGTGCTTTGGGAGAATCCGTGTTGAAGTTTAAATTTCATTCATAATAACATCATAAAAAGCACGCACAACTTTTAAATCTGGACCAAATCCATTTGCTCTCTCCCCCCCCCCCAATAAACAATACACAAACTAGAATTTTTGCATAAATTGCACAATTCTTTCTTGAAATGATTTGTTACTGCATATATAATGCTACATATGTTAGTCTTATTTGCGCGCGATAGAAAAATAATTAATCTATTTTTTATCGGGCATTTTTCTAGCAGATGATATGAAATGTGGCCGTGACAGTTTTGTTTAGTCTGTTGTCTAACATCAATTATTGCTCCATAACTTGATAAAAAAAATGCAGGTAAAGCTTTGAAATTTTGCAGGCATGTTTATAAAGATTCGAGGTACCAAATAAGCCAATAAAAAAATTTCGATAGCTTGATGATTTTTTGGGTATTATATCGTCTTAAACACAGGACTCGATGCATGGTTACTAACATCGGGCTCACATTTCATATATTCAAATTAAAGAAATCTAAAAGTTAAGAAAATTCGATAATAGGGTTATTTCACTCATACAATAGGCGTAAAACATGCACTCTAAAAATATCGAAAGACATCAAAGATACAAAGTTACGTTTTTCGCATCTTTCCAAATGGACACATCTTCCATCATGAGATTCTACAAATCCGGGCTTGCAGAAACAGCCTGGAACGCATCTTGTTGGACAAGATCCTGTGTAAGGGTTTTTGCAAGTGGGCCGGCAAGAAGGTCCGCAAGTAAGATACTCAGCATTTTCTTGACACCTGGAAGGTTTTTCTGAAAATAAAAGTATAGTGAGTCGAAACATTTCAATAAATATGATGAGTGTATGAAAATCATGTATTAAACAGGGGCATTTTGTCCGGAGAGACAGAAGGATATCCATTAAGATTAGAGCTATGTCAGTTTCACTTCGATGGACATTTTTGCGAATTCTACAAGTACTTTTGCTTAAATTAGTTCTTATATGTCCCAATATGTCAAACATCATCAGTGGAAAATTTCTAATATAGTGTCTATGGCTGAATTGAATGGCACACACGCACATTAATATTAGTTTAGAACATTAATAATTATAAATACGGTATTCAAAACATAACAAAAAACAAGCGTACTTATGTATTATAATGTCGACGAATTTCATCAGTTCAAAAGACGTCGCCTAATGCTGCAATATGCAGCCAGTTATGAAAACCGTTCCTGCACTTATTCCGAACACCATATTAATAACGATGAAAACATTTGGTGACTTTTTTTTTTAACATTAGGCAACGTTTTTTAACTTGGTGAAAATGGTCGCCAAAATAATGCGCAAGTACCACAAGAAATATAAACTATATTTTTCAATGTATCGAATTTGCATGAAAATAAAAATTTACACAGTCACTTTTTCTGGGAAAATTTAAACATTTTCAAAAAGGAGAATTAGCAATTTAAGAAATATATTTTAATGGTTCAAATTAATAAAATAGAAATTATTAATGAATGTGATCAGGTACATACTTATACATTGGGTAGGATTGACACATCTTCCATCTTCTGTTTTAACTAAACCCCTTTTGCAAAAGCAACCGGGTGGTCCGCATTGGCATTGCACGTTAGGGTTCGTGTAGTTCTCGCAAGTATTCTTACAGCTCGGGGGCACAAATAATACTCTTCGTCAACACTGCACTTGGCTAGAAATGGAATAAAATTTATATTTGTAAAGAGATGGAGCTCTCTTGACATACAGCTAAACAGTCCCAATTAATTATATTATTATGAGTGACATTTACTGAAAGAATTTTTTTAGGAACGAGGACAAATAAAAAACCTTCCTTAATTTTTACTGTCCACAGTGCCTGATATAAAAATACGGAAGACTGAATTATTTTCAACAAATTTTAATGCTCAAAGTATCATGAACTTCTTTTTCTAATTTTAATAGCGAAATATTTATAGATTTAGGCCGAAAAACCGGAAATAAATGCATGCAAATGATTAGAGTTAAGAATGCCAAGGTTAAACAATATTACAAGATGTTAAACTTCCATCCCATATATATTGCTTGACAATTGCTGAGGCACAACTGGTTTTTTCAAACTAGTGTTCCGTAAAGCAATCCAATCACGGTAAAATGAAATGCGGATGGTGTAACAGGGCAGGCCTAGTGGCGTAACGTACACCCCCGCATTGCGGGGGGGCATAGAGTTTAGGGAGCTCAAAGCTTGACTGACCCAAAGTACGTATTTGGGCTTAGGGCCCAAAACCTGAGTTTGCAGGAGAGGCTAATATTCTCCGTTACGCCACTGGCAGGGCTTGTTACAAGGGCGTAACGTACACCCCCTCATTACGAAAGGGGAGTTCAGGGAATCTATGGGGCTCAAAGCCTGACTGACGCCAAGTATGTATTAAGGCTTGGGGCCCAAAACCTGACTTGGCAGGGGACCCTAATATTCTACGTTGCGCCGCTGACCTGTTATCGGTATAAAAAGGAGCGCATGAAAGCTCCTTATTCATTTGAAAGTTCATGCAGCTAGATATTTGACTAAAATAGAGTCATATATTATTCAAGTTATATCTGTGAAATTCCGAGTGATAATTAAGTAATTAATTACAAAATGTGTGCAAGATATAATTCGAATGCTTACGGAAGAGAAAATTCAACTATAGAAAGTTCGAAGCAGGTTAAAGTGCTACTATTGTGGTCAGAGTACTGGGAGAAGCGTTATTTCGCGATTAGAAAAGGTCGCTGAAGGTGAAAATTCTACGTGAAAGTATGTAGGTGGTCGTGAGAGGAATGTTAAATTTCCAGAGGATTTATAAAACTAAATTTCCAGATCCTTAATAGCGCGCGCGAGAGAGAAAAAGAACAGGCATCTCATTCCGTTAAACAGATAGCTGCAGACCTAACATCCGCTACCAATACAAATGTATCAGTCAGAACCATTTCTAGGCGATTAAATGAGTTTAATATCAAAGGAAGCCTGTTCAGGACTTTATATAGGGCGTACTTTACTAAATAAGATGAAAGGAAATATGTTTTATAATTTAGAATTATCTTATTTATGTTGTGGAATTTCTTGATGCGTGGCAATTCCATGCTATGTCATACAAATAAGTGGTATATTAAACTTACCAGGACATTGACTAGGAATAATACATCTACCATCTGATCTTCTGACTAAACCATCTCTGCAGAAACATCCAGGAGGACCACACTGGCATCGTACCCCAGGGTTATAGAAATTCTCACAAGTGTTCTTGCAGCTCGGTGTGCATTGGTAGTAACGTTCGTTCGTTCCGCATTTCACTAGAAATAAATAGTAGAAATCGTAAGGAATGTGGATGCACTCTCATGGGATGTCCTAATGATATTTTCTTTTATTTTCGACTATCTTTTTTTTTCCATCTACCAATAATTCCTCCTCCCTTTTTTCCCTTCTCCCTAGGTCTAAATCACAGTTATATATTTGCAACAATTATTAACAATATACTTTTAGCAGTTGGTAAATTAACGAATATTTGGCAAAATGCAAACAGCTGTTGCACCTAAGAAACCAGCTAACCAGCCAATTTAGGTGAAATGTAAATTTTTGATACAAAAACGATGGAAGTTTAAAAGCTGACAAAAAAAAAAATTTAAGTCAATATTTTATTATATAAAGAAATTGCTATTAACTATTATTATTGTTATTAACTATTGTTAAATTGTTATTAAGTATTATTAATTGCTATTAAATTAATTATTATTAATTGTTATTAAATTAATGGTTAATAATCATTATTAATTGTTACTGAATTAATGATTAATCATTATTAATTGTTATTAAATTAATGGTTAATAATCATTAATTGTTATTAAATTAATTGTTATTAATTATTGATTGTTATTAGGCCGTGAGTAGCCTAGTGGTTAGAGCATCGGACTCCAGACCGGAAGGCCTGGGTGAGACGCAAGATGCCACCAAATACCCTCCGAGTACACATGGAGTACGTGCTCGTTAAATCAGTGGGTCCGAAATTCTTGTGGGCGGTCGCAGCAGATACCACGGGTGCAGGGGGGCTGGAGAATATCTCCCCCCCTCCAGTTCCATGCCTAAATTGGGGAGATGGAGATAGGTGATGTCACCATCTATCGTGTAGAAGTCCAACCTGTCTCAGGTTCTGGAAACTTTCATTCCTTTCCTTCGGGAAGGGCACGACAGCAACAACAACAATTGTTGTTAAATTGTTATTAATTGTTATTGAACCGTTGTACTTCTTATTTAAGTATAGATTTACGAATGTTTAACAAATATGAGTACTTAAGTATTATGCAATCGACACATTCCATCAAATCAAAAAGCATTGCTAAATTAAAAGTCGTCGCCAAATGCTGTCGAAAGATTATTGTGTTTCTACATGCGTGGGTACAGTTTTCCACTATTTAGTCCTTTTAATTTGACGAATTGGTCGACGGTATAATACGTAAGTACTTAAATATAATATTGCATCATATAACTGAAAATGGTCTAAGCCTTACCTGGGCATTGGTTAGGGCGGACACATTTTCCGTCTGCCCTTCTTACTAAGCCTGCTCTACAGAAGCAACCTGGAGGTCCGCACTGACATCGCACTCTGGGGTTATCAAAATTTTCACAAGTGTTCTTACAGAGTGGAGTACATGTGTAGTATTGTTCATCTACGGCGCATTTGACTATAAACAGAACGAAAACGTTTGCAAAACTGCAGAATATTTGTAAAACGCATTATTTATACGAATACATTATTATTCGTATTAAAAGGTTTTTATTGAAAAATGGCAAAAATTTGCTTTTTTATTTCATTTAAATCATAGGTTCTCAACGTGGGTGACAAAGCCCCCTTGTGGGTGTTTGATTCTTCCAGGGGGCAGTAAAAGACTCAGTGAAAATTAGGGGGCGTTGAGAGGGCATGGAGAGGCTTGGGCAGATTAACCAAATATAGTTTAAAAAAGATTGCAAAAATACTCTGATTATGAACACAAAAGTAAACTTTAATACTTTTTACCTTATGTTGATTGTATGTATTTAAATCATTTCTCTATCACATGTACGAAAATTCACATATTTCGGTAGTTCGGAAAGTGGATGAAAAACTTAAAGCTTACATTACATGCAGATCTACATTAAATTGAATGAGAAAGTGCATTTTAGTTTCTGTAGTGCACATGTTGTCTTTGTCTGTGAGCAGTAGGAAAAAGGTTTTGTCCACTGCATTTCATTACTTATATTATCCAAGAAATATAATTAAATATGTTAACCAGGAATTAACACGGGATTCTTTAAAAGCTGAAACTATCAATTTATATTTATTTTGAAAGCAACAGTTTATGATGAATGACTTTGTATCACCAAAACCCCTGCCTGTTTTTATTAACAGGTAAGGTAAATTTTTTATTCCATTCTTTTAAGTGAAGAAGAAATCCAGTAGTGTTTCAATTCCAACAATATCCTATCTATGACTAAAATATATAATATTACACATTTTTAAAAAAATTGTGGCAATAGCTATTTTTGATTCGCAAGTAAAAAATTGAGGCTCTAGTAAAAACTTAAATTAAAAAATATATTCTATTAGTAATAGAATATTTTTTTAAAAATGTAACTCTTGTATTCATCATGTATTATGTACACTCTTATTTCTGTAGAGTGGGAGGGGCGCAATCAAAATATTCTTAAGAAAAGGGGGGGGCGATATCGAAATATTTACTAGAAAAGGGGGCACCAATTCAAAAAAGATTGGGAACCTATGATTTAAATCATTAAAAAATGAATAAATCACAATTCTACGTTTTGAGGCTTAACACAAGCAGTTGTTAAAATTATTATTATTAAGAGATTATTAAAACTTTTATATTAATAATGAAACAGATTGTATTCCTATTTATTGGACATCTATTTTTTTTAAGAATTAGTATCTGATATTGTCTAATGTAAAAATGTTTATATTACTGCAATTATATGAATCAAAACCGAATTAATCCTTAACCTAAGGCTTTTTGATATTTACAAAATTATACTGCGCTTTGTTTTTAATTTAGAAGAAAATATTGAATAATGTTAATTTTAAAAAGCTCTCTCTATTATGTTTCGATTCGTGCTCGTGAGTTAATCTATCTCAGTATTTTATTCATCCATCGCCCAATAGGATGAATTGAGTTGACGTCATAGTCCCATGATAACTACAATCACGTGTTTCCAACCAATCTCATGTGGCATCCTAATCACATGACAAATATAATCATGTGTTTCCAGATAATTAGCTCATGCGCTTCACTGTTGCCATTTTTTGGTTTTTGCAGAAATTTCTTTTGGAGAGTACTTATTTCTCTACATAATAACGCACATAAGAAAGCTAAATATGAATTAAAAAAACAAGTATAAAATACAATTCATCAAAACGATTTAAAAAATTTTTTTATATAAATTTTTTTTCTCTATAATACTCGAACGTCTTTACTCAATTATAAAATCTGAAATTATTTCTAAATTTAACAAATAGAGCCACAAATATAAATTAATTTAATGTCAGTTTTGAATTCAATATTCAACGTGATTGACTTTATCAGGTTACCGTCATGAATTTAATCCATTGATGATGCCTATTACGCACGTGCTTGTGATTGTTAAAAATTCGAAATACTATTTTTATTTTCCATACCCTGTGCTTTCGTGTGATTTTAACAGTGTTTTTAAAAACATTTTCTAGTTTTAAAAAGATGTTGCCATGCTCGTTGATCTCAATATTTAAAGAACCTACTTCATTAATAGTTCTTAAACTGTGGTCCGTGGACTGCAGGGAGTACCCAGCGCTTTTCTACGGGTCCGCGATGGTCTCACATTTAATGGTAAGATTTCCCTCTGTTACGGACCATGAAAAGCCCTTGTGGAAAAATTGAAAGATGTGCCATCCTAGATTAGGTCACTAAATTGCCCCCAACGAAAAAACTCTTCTAGGACATGTATTTCGATCAAGAGTTTTAGTATAGGTAGAGTATAGAAACCTTCAAGAGGGGTAGAGAGTATAGTCAAGAGTGAAGTAATACAGAAACCGCGTAGAATCGGAACTTAAATTTTGGGAGGGATGAGTTATCTCCTCCCTTAGTGTAGGAGTATCGGTAGGAAAATTAGCTATAGTCAATATAACTTCAATTTATTCTCATATACAAACAACAACACAGATTCTATTAATCAAAGTTAAGAGATGCAGCCGAATACCAAATGTAAAAAACAATAGCGAAGCGGACGAGATACGAGAAGATTTTAAATGAACATATCACTTACGTCTTACCTTATAATTCTTAGAGATCTGATCTAATTTGATTCCTAATTGACAAATCGTCAACTTTAGTATTACAATAATCAGCTACGAAGTATCTACGCCTCACTTCACGTTTAATCAAGCACTGCTAGCCATAGCAGTCTATAACCTCTCTCTAATCTCCCTCTTTCTAACTCGAAAGTTTAATCTTTATATACAAGTCTTAATTTACATACTCACATCTCTTCTTCAAAGGAAGGCTTTCGATAAATTAAATTTTAAAGACCCAGTTTTTCCTCAAGAGGATTGTTAGTGAGAAGAATCCGAATAGACCCGTGACAACTTCAGATTTAAAATATAACACCTGATATAACAGCACTTGGAAGCACAATGGCTCAGAGGTAGTGCAACGCTCTTCCACACAATAGGCCCGAGGTTCAAACCCCGGGCTGAGCAAGGGTGACTCAGACTTTCATCCCTTCAGTGGGTCAATAAATGAGTTCCAAGCTTGGTTTGGAGCTTAAACTGGGGGGGGGGGGTTCACGTCAGACTAACCACTTGACCGGAACACATGCTCATGCACCTCAAGGCCCAAGGTCTCGAATACTGAGTTGGGCACAGAAGACCTTGGCCCTCGTGGGATGTTGCGTCACTAAGTTTTAACAGCACTTGTAAAAGTCACTATCATCCCTCTCATTAAAATTTTTAATTTACATAGTTAAATACATTATTTATTTATTTAAAATAAGTATTTTGCGATATTTTTATATTATTAGATGCTTATTGTTTTCTTAATATATGTCAGTTCATGTGTAAGGAGTCAAGGAGGGGTATTCAAAGACTTGGGGTTCCACGATGTCAGGGTGATAAATAAAGGGGACCACGGCAATCGAAAGTTTAAGAACCGGTGCATTAATGATACAGATAATATCTAACTTTTTTTTACGCTTCAACTTAAACAATCGTATGGGTAGTAAAATACAGCTGCGAGAAAGTTATTTGCAATCAAAATTAATGTATCTAGTTCGAAAGCATGTTGAATGATGAACTTCGTAATTTTAAACCACAGCCAAATGATGAGGATGGCACTTGAGCTGGAACACCCTTCTAATATTTTCAACACTGCGCTAACTTGATGATTGAATTGTAACAGATTTGTCGTGCATGGCAGGTCTTCAGTGCTACCAGAAGTCGAGCCCACGACACAACGGAAACAACACCAGGAATCGAAATCATGTTGAATAGACATAAAAATCGCATTTTTACCAGATCCTCGTCAAACATATAATATTTCATATAAGTGGAATTCATATGACGATAAAAATCTATTTTTAATCCCTTCCCGGCTTTCCCGAGCTGCGCTCTGGCAAGAGAAACTTACTGTCCTGGCTCATCCTGAGTTTAGCTCGGACATTTGAAAATTTACACTCTGAAATCGGTCTTTCCTCAATTATTTCACATCGGCTTTTTATGGCTTCGAATAACTGAAAAGTACCATTCGGTGGAATTTGCAGCAAAAAGAGGACGTCCTTCTGCTGAGCCCCCCCCCCCCCACTTTACACTTGTCTGAAAGACACTTTATTGACTACATTCCTCCAACAGAGAAGAAAACTAATCCAACACGACAATGTATTATTTGTTATTCAGAGACAGTAAAGGTAAGAAGCTAAGAAGACGTGACAGATCTATACGCGTCCTTATACTAACCCTCTAGGGAAATCTTCGAGGCTATCAATATTTATCAATCTTCTCTTGAGAGGAAGGTGTGATATGCAAATTAAGTTAATTATATATAGTTCTAGTTCGTGAGTGAAAGGAGGTTAGTGAGTTAGAAAGCGAAGAAAGATAGATAGTAGAAAGTTAAAAGGTTAGTTAACAAAAGGTGACAAGAGAAACACAAGGTGAAGAATACTACAGAAGGTTAGAAGGCCTTGTGAGAGATTAAAGATAGGAAGTTGATATTTGAAAGATTAAGTTGTAATTGTGATTAGAAGACTGCCTAAAGTTCAGTTATTGTCACCTTCATATTATATTTGATATTTAAAGTATTACAGAGGTTAAGTGGCCAATAATTACATATCGACCGTGTAAAGTAATATTGAGGTAGAAGCACTATTATTATAAAGGGGTTTATTAGAAGTATTCTCCCAAAACACGACTCTCGTCCCCTCCCTCTGTTGACCGATTGGAGCATCCTAATTATTGTGCTACGTTGAATTGTGTTTGAGTCGATTAAAGTGCTAAATAAAAGAATTGGAAATTATAATGTCGAATAATCCTTCACTTGCTTCCAACCTTTAGCTGGGTCACAGGGTAGACGGGAAGGGGGGTTATTACAAAGAGAAACACGACTCTATATTGTCCAGATTACGATGTTGGGTTGTGTGCAGTACCGTGTTTTCGAATTTATTATACACGATCAAATTTTGATTAATAATTTCATAATCATTTATGTAAATGTAAAAGATGTTAACAAAATTAGTAATTTGTGATAAAAGCTAAATATACTAAGCTTTATATTTACAGTTAGTGTGAATTGACTCCAAAGTCTAATGATTTCTGCCTTGTAGAAAACCAACTTTACAGGTAAACTACTAATTTATTTTAATAGATATTTGTACATTAATTTTTAGGAAATTTTGTATGTGGATGGTGTTATTATATTTTTAAGGATATTTATGTTTTAAAATAAGCACAGAAATGACATTTTCTGATCCATAATCCGGAAATAAAATATGAGTCTGGAAGGGATAATGATACCCTATATCATCTTTAGATTGAAACTGAAAGGAATTGTTGGAGTTTCAAAAGTTTCTTAAATGTAAAAGAAGAAGAATTTAGTTTCTGGCTTTGTAATTCTACTATTTTGAATAGTCACTTTGTAATCAGGAATGCATGAATTAAATTATTTTTCATGGTAAAATTCTATTATTTCTGTAGAAGTTATATCGTAAATGATAGTTCCATTAATTTAATGATATATATATGATATATATATATAAATGTCATTGAAACGTACCAGGGCATTGATTTGGTCGAACACACTTTCCATCAGCTCTTCTAATGAGACCCTTTTTACAAGAACAACCTGGAGGTGCGCAACTACATGGAATGGAGAGGTTCGCGAAATTATCACAAGTGCTCTTGCAAGTAGGAGTGCATTCATAATATTGTTCATCAACACCACATCTAGCTAAAAAAAAAGGTGAAAAGTTAATTGGTAGTGTTTAGTATTGCTGTAAAAAATCTGATATATATATATAGATAGATGAATATATATGTACAATGAAACCCAAAACTCCGAACACACACAAATTGTTCTATTGAAATTTCGCTGTTTGACAGGGATCAGCACATAATTTTCGCAACACATTAAAAAAATATTTATCACAAAATAAAAAATGGTAATTATATGCATTATAAATGTATAGTTATACTCTCGCTTTCCTGAAATTTTGTGCTGTTTAATTAATACAGTATAGGAAACACTATTAAGCACATTCTGTTTTCTACTCCATTTAATACTGCCTTATCTATTGGTTCATTGAGTATCTTATTATAATGTCACATTTTGAAGTTACAAGAGGGCTATTGGTCATGGACTCAGACTTGGAGCCTCAGTCAAGCGACGAGGATGATACCTAAGTAGGCACTGCACTCTCCATATTTCCTCACCACGTCAACGTGAGGATTTTGAGCTGTGACAGTTTAACGGGCATCATCTCCTTTACACAGCAGGTCTTCAGTGGCATCAAGATACTAAATAACGATTCGACACCGCCAACCGGAAGTTCGTGACTATGACTGTTTGACTACTACGGTCCCGCCTCTTTTATTGGAGTCACAGATAAATGAATCTTAAGTCAAGTGCCGTGAACTTTTTCTATTATTTTTTGCTTTTGATTATAAAATTAGTTTTGTCGCAAGCCGAAAACTTTTTGTATTCCTAAGAAAATGCATGCTGTGATTCTTTCTAAAACTTAAGTTTTTATTTAGTCAGTAACTCTTCAAAGTTGTACAATAATTATTCGAGCTAGACTTTGCAAGTCGGGGTTAGGGTGAGAAAATGCGAACGACACTCTAATTTATACTTTTCTGTTTAAATCTCCATACCAGATTAATATTATTACTTATATGGTTGAATAAGATTTATGTAATACGCAACATTTTTACCATTATTCTACCCTGATAAGAACTGGTCATGAAATTGCTGATTCTGCTTACAGACTACTGTAATTCTACACTTCTAAATAATGCAGTTTTCCCCAAAAGATTTCTGTCTCATTTTGACACAATCAGTACGTCTCGTAATTTTAAACTATGATCAGATATCAAGGTCCCTCCTGAGCTGACAGTCCACTCTCTACATCTGTATTATGTCTAAATGAGAACTATGAGTCAGTATATGCATAACATGTTCCTACTGCCCGATCTACTACTGTAATTTAAAGTTAGAGCTATCGCATAACGTTTACACACTTTTTTGATATAAATCACTTAAAAATAGGGTATGGTTTAAAACTTACCTGGACATTGGTTAGGACTTACGCATTTTCCATCAGCTCTCCTTACGAGACCTTCTCTACAAAAACAGCCAGGGGGTCCACATCGACACCTTACTCTAGGGTTATGGAAATTCTCACATGTGTTTTTACAGCTTGGTGTACATTGGTAGTACTGTTCATCTTTTCCGCACTTAGCTAGTCATGAAATGTAGATTATAATTAATATGGTACATGTAGAAGTAAGATATTTTTCAAATGAGGTCTTAAGTTCATATATACAAGCTGTTGACGAATTATATCGACAAATTAAGAGGAGCGATAGTCGGCAGCATGGGGACGACAAATCATCATAGAATATAGGGTCGCAAACCACGTTTAGTCTGTGAAAATCTCGATAATAGTAGCCGTCGGGAAGACGATGAGACGAACGAGGGGAGTGGCCAAACGAATGGGGTGATATACATAAACTACCCGATCGCTTAAATGGCGCAAAATAATTTTCTTACAGCACATCCTCCCGGAGTTGCTTGCAGGGATTACTGCCACTGCGCACGAGAACGTGTGGTTCATGTACGATGGTGTGCCAGAACCATTTCCATCATACATATTCCTGGAGGCGGATTGGACGCGGTTGACCTATTTCTTGGCCCTCGCACTCCTTTTTGGACCTCAATCCTTTTTTGTGTTTGTCATCTTCTGGGGCCACCTGAAATCGTTTGTGTATGAGATTTCGGTGGCTAAGGGGAGGATCTCACGTCAGGGATCCTCGTCACTTCGGCTGACATCGCCAGCACTCCAGATTTGTTTGAACGCGTCCGACAGTCCTTTCGTCCGTAGCTGTGTTGGCTGTGCTATGACACACATGGCTGGAACTTAGAACTATTTCTATGATAATTGCTTGTAGTTACATTTCTGACATCGAGCTGTGATACAGTGTAAACATGGTTTACGTTTAATAAATTTATTTCTTATCTCTTGTTGCCCCTTTTCATTCCACTCGATATCAAACCCTGCATTACTATTTTTGCAAATTTCTTCGACTAAACAAGGTATACGACCACATTTTCTACGGTGATTGTCGACCCCATGCTGCCCACTATTACCCCTCAGAACTTGTCGTTTGAAATCGGAAACACCTTGTATAAACCTTACATTTGGTATGAAACATATATGCATACATTGTTATTTACAAGAAAAGCAAACATATTCTGATTATTTAATAAGAGAAATTTTACAAAGAGGATGTTGAGAAAAAAATTAGCAAAAACCAAAAGATTAGCTTCATCATCTGAGCAGTAATGCCCTATAAAGTAGATATTACATACGAGAGACGTTCTGAGAAAGTAGGTTTCAATCTCCTACATCATGGTATTGTGGAAGGTAAACATACATCATGGCATCGTGAACTGTATATTTTCCACTATTTTTCGACACAGTCACCACCGATATTGAGACATTTGTCGTGGAGTCCATAGTGTTTCGTAGTAGAAACCACTCAAGAAAAACTTTGTGCCCTGCGATACAAGTAATTGTCGCACAGCCTGCTCTACCTCAGTCTTTCCCCCTCATTATTGAACTGGTATGCTTTCATGTCATTGGGTTGGCCTTGGTTTCTGGGGTGATGATTCGAAACAGGAATTCATTTCTCTCTCAAACTTATTGATATCAAGGGATTGAGGCCGATTTCCATTCTTCAGGGTCAAGTTTCTCGGTTCATATCTTGCAGATACTTTTCGATAAGTCAACGCATCGTGGAATATGTATGTTGGCTAACACCATGTCCCTTAATCTAGTAATGTTGTTTCTTTCGCTAATTTTGAGGGATGCCCACTTCGATCTTCTTCCTCCCCACTCTGCTTTCCTTTACTGAACATGCAACACCAAAGAACAACCATTTGACGCTATATGACCTCTTCACCATATGCGGTCGGAGAGAGGGATGACGGACACGTGTTCATTTGAACCGGATAATAGCACACACTTGGAGACCACGTTATCTTTACACGTCTATCTGCCATCGATATTTGTACTCTAATACCCTCAGACACGTCGGTCTCTCATATTCGGTTCAAATATGCATGCATCAATTTTCTCACGCTGATGTTTCTTCCGTCATTTGATCAACAAAGCATTTAGTTTCTTATGGCGATTGTTTGCCTCACCTGGTGCACCATCTTATTACTGAAAAGGATGACGAAACTTACTTTCGGAACATCTCTCGTATATTACATATGTGGCTCATTTTCATATCAATAAATACCCCCTTCGTGCCTTTTTTTAAAATTTGTGTATAAACAAAGAGATTATGCAAGGCGTATTCTGGTTTGAAGTTAGTCAAGGTTATATTAAACCTCTTTTATCTTAAGCCATCAGTAGATTCAAAATAATTCCAGAACGTTTTATAAGTATATGCATGTGGTTCAAATCTTACCAGGACATTGATTTGGTGGCACACACTTCCCATCAGCTCTTTTGACTAGGCCTCTTTTACAAAAGCAACCGGGAGGTCCACATTGGCATAAAGCAGTGGGATTCTGGATATTTTCACAAGTATTCTTACAGTTTGGTGTGCATTGGTAAAATTCTTCATCGACGCCACATTTTTCTGGAAATGTATGGTTAATAAGATAAGTAAATTTAGAGACACCACCCCTTATGAATTGAACCAAAATCTATATATTTAGAATTTGAAGTTTAGGAGTGAATTACCAATGGATTCGGATTCAAAGTGAGGATGCCATGGAGCAAGGAATAAAGGAAAAAACATTAAACGGAAAAATAACTTTAAACGTTTATATTAAACATTGAATTTTGACTCAGTTATATTCTTGCTTCTATTTTGTTGATCCTATACTTGTAAATTTAGATATTTTCTGGAACTTTACTTGTTATTCTTACATCCAAGTCCGAATCAGAGCCATTGGTACTTTAGTCGACAGGATATTCTTAAATTTTATTTACTTACTAGGCAAGTAAAAGAAGTGTTTTCTACCAATTGTTTTTGACAAATGGGGTATCATTGGAAAGGTAACTGGCATGTACAGCAAAAATTGCAACCTTTCCAGAAATAAGCATTTTTAAGGTATTGGCACATTTCTAAGTCCATAGAACCGAGGAACACATTTTCTATTCACGTTTTGGGAGTCATAAATAATCGTAGATTGATTTTTAACACCCTTTTATAAGCTTCACTTGTATGTTACGGAATCTTTGAACTCAATTTTTACCCTCTTTAAAAGGTCAGATTAATTCGAAATTTTGCTCACTTGTCCAGGACCGATGACAATACAATAATTTAATGATTTTGTTCCATTGTCCTGATCAGGATCATCAGAATTAATGATTTCCCATTTTCAGATCCCATCCCACATCTGGCGACTCATTTCAGATCCCATTCCCATATTTGGCGACTAAAAGATTTAGTTACAACTTATTTCAATTAACTATAAAAGGTGTTCTTTAGGTTTTTAAACTATAATTTATTTTTTTAAAAGTTGTCACAAATAGTCGAATACCTTAAGGTAGGAAACTAATTTAGATTGCTCCCTCGGTTTATTATCTTTCGATCAAATGTAAAAGGATGTTTTTTAGTTTTTTTAAACTATAATTTATTTACACATTAGTTACTTCTACAACAACCAGTGTCATCCCAAAATTGGGCAACAAACTACAGACAGAAGTTTAGAAATGAATTTTTTGTCAATAATCGTATTACAATCAATAGGATTCATCGACAAGACATAAATGGCTCCGACTTCTCATGTCACAGGGATTCGTGCTCTCTCCTACGAATCAGCGCGCCTGGAACACAATCCATAGGTACTGCTATAATTCTCCATGGTTGAGCATCTAGGGAACTATCGTACTAGATGCTCAACCACGCCCTCTATATTCTGGTAAAACCAAGTGAGTAATTCTTGACATCACAGACAGTCCATCGTACCATTCTTGTAACGTAAAGTGTCTCGATTATTTTCGTGTCTCGCTTCTTTCTACCATCTTTTGCAATTTAATCAGTTATTTTTCAAGCACCCGGTAGAACAGGAATACTTTCATAAGACAATGTTTATTTCGAAATTATATCGAAATAAAATATTGCTTTATTTGAATTTAGAAAAATAAGTATGGCCTTTTATTAATATTTAAAAACAAGCTTCAGGATATAACAACATTTGAGTTCGGATTCAAAAGTAGTCTTTAATGTAACTTTGTAACCTCACGCTTTAATTATGAAATTAATCATTAACTCCTTCAAAGACCCGCTCTATATTAGTGATTTATTATAGTATTTATTGTTTGTATTATAGCAGTGCTTCTCAAACTTTTAACACTTGCGTCCCAATTTTCAATCAAAATTTTCATCACGCCCCCCCCTTCTTTACAATAAAAATGCATTGAATGTAATAGTAATGTATTTTGACCCTAAAGTTATAATACGACTTTATTTATAAACCGTACAAATTATCAAGATTCGTATTAAATTTTGTATACGTTGCTTTTAAGTAATAGATATTTTAAGTGTCACTTTTCTAATTTTTAAATTGGAACATATTATAAAAAATAATTTTTAATTAAATTAAACATTTATTTCCTTAATCATCAGTTTATGAAATCTAATCCTACATTTCGAACATACTACCTTTGTGAAGACGGATTTTCTGTTGAGGCTGCTTTAAAGACAGAATGTATATATCAGCTAAACATAGAAAAAACACTTAGAGTATCAATATCTAATGTTAAACCTTTCTTTATAAGACTTTTCTCTGCAAGACAAGTCCGTGGGAGTCACTAGTAGTTATTAAACCTGTTCTTAATTAAGTATTGATAAATTAACTATCAGATATATTGTGCAGTACTGATACGTTTGTATGTATCAGTGTAAATATGTATTTTATTTTCTATAATGTCAGAATGTACATATTTCGTTTTGCTTCCTTTCAATAAAGTAATAATTTTTTAAATAATCTTTTATTTTTGACTTTTCGATGTGCTCGCCCCCCCCCACATAGGGTTATCATGCCCTCAAGGAGGAGCGCCCCACAGTATGAGAATCGCTGCATTAGAGTATTACAATTCCGGCTCTGTCTTCAATACGACCCCTTTAAGTTTAGTAATTGTCAAAGCTCCTTAAGACAGCGGATGTGCTGTAAACCTATTCGTGGGAAAGAATTTCAGAAATTAGAATTCATTAACCATACATGGTAGGTACATTTAAATTTTTATCTGTCTTCGAGTGAACCTATTTAGCAACCGAGCGATTTACGACGCAAATTCATGATGATAAATTCATAATGGTGATATGACCAATGCATTCACGTGTT